>CALNHX010001388.1:0-229826 GCA_940337035.1 Agriotes lineatus | reverse complement strand
TACTTCACGAAAAGGTTTCCACCTAAAGCTAATTTGCTGGGGGAAGGCGAAATATATCCTTAACATTGAAAAATATATTGGAGAAACTATAACTAGTGTGAAAAGAATAGATACTGAAATGGTAAAAAGTCACCAAACCTATACAGATCGATTTAAAAGAAGACGACACTAGCAGCGATAACGTACTTGATATTGGCAATTATAAATGATACAAAGCTAACCAATAAAAATAAAGATTATGGAAATCAAATGTAAAGAGACTTGGGAAAATCGATAACAGAAGGAAAGACACCTATCGAGGACGAGTACAGAGTTGCAACGTGGAATTTAAGGGGATCGTAGGAAGAGGGTGCATTGAAAACTTTAGTACGAGAAATGAAAAAGTATAAAATTGATACATAGCAATACAAGAAACGAAATGATAATATGGTTACAAAATTAGGAAATTAATAGCGGTGGAGCAGGTAGATTAGGAAAAAGTTTTTTTTTGTGTGGGATAGGAGATTTTGTTTAAATTCACCCCGATATCTAATAGATTGTGTAGTATAAAAATCAAAAATAATAATAAAATATATAACCTTAAAAATATCCACGCGCCCACAGGAGAGCAGGAAGACGAAAAAGAAGGGTATTAGAACTGAGTTTCAAAAAATATACGACATTAAAATAACTCTGAGCGATTACAACTCGAAAGTCAGGAAAAGATATAGGCACCACTTACAGGGAGACATAACAAACATAAGCATAATAACGGAAATGGAAAACGGTTGATATAGTTTGCAACATGATATAAATTTAAATACTCTCACTCCCACGCAACCGTTCCCGGCTAAATTTATAACACAACATATATAATATATAACTGGTGCACCAAGGGGGTCGAGTATGGTATCAAAATGCGCGAATTTAGGCCAGCTAAAACAATATGTAGACTGTGACTCGTGAAAGAAAATTATCGCTAAATGTAATATTATTACACATTGACAGAAGTAGATTAAAGTTTTTAGAAGCCATTTAAATAGATATTAATTATGATTTTAAAATATTATTAATATTTTATAATTTTTATATTATTCTTTCCAATTATAAATATTTAGTCTTTATCTAAAAAAATGAATTTTAAAATTAAGTCTTGGTATGTGAAATTTTGAAAAATATTTTTAAAAAATCAAAATGAAATGTTAGATAACGTTAAAGAAAAATAGGTGTTTTCTGGCCTTGAGAGTTTTCAGTTAGCTAAGATTCGCACACTCTAAAAAAATCTCATAGAAAACTTTTTTAATTTCCAAAAATAGTACTTGTTGGACAATTTCGAAAAACACTATTTTCTAACTGTGCAAGAGTGAAAATCAACTAAGAGCAAAGATTGGTTTGATATAAAAACTCAGAGAGTAACAAAGAAACCAATAGAAGACATTATAAAAAGAACATTTTTTATTTAGCGTAAGACTTGTACCAGGTGACCATAAATGGTTGTGATTTTTTTTCTTATGTTGGCACTGTTTTTGTTGGTGGTACTGTAAGTCTATGTCAAATTCGAGGTTAGCATGTTAGGTTTTCGTCAGTGTGCCAACAGAAATCACGACCGTTTATGGTCACCTGGTAAATATACATTAAAATGATTATACCACTCCCTCTAACATCAACCAATGATAAACGGCAAAATGCATAGTTACGCATGTACTAACTTTTGATAATGTAAAAAAGCAACTGATAATCACATACCTTCCTGATTAATAGGTGATAATCACACGCCTTCACAAACATCACGTTACCTGCTGTCAGTACAATTGTCATAACAACCACATTAACTGTACTTTTAATATTTAAAATACACTATTCAAACATTGTTTATTGAGTCGTGATATAATATAGCCGAATGCAACTCGTGTCTTCTTGATTATCAAATCATTTCTGTTTCCACTCGATATATCTCGTGTAAACAGAAATGATTATTTGATAATCAAGAACCCACTAGTTGCATTATATATGATTATACAACTCATTATAAATTTGGCCAATAGTAATTGAGAATTTTACTTAGTTACAAGGTATAGATAAACGGATATACCCTTCACGACGTGGAATAATCACTTCGGTGTTTCGGTGGGTCCATAATAATAATCTAGAGCCATGATGTAATAACTGTCTATTGCAAATTCGAGGTTAGCAGGTTAGGTTTTGCGTCAGTTTTGACACAAACTGACGCAAAACCTAACCTGATAACGTCGAATTTGAAATAGACTTACAGTACCGCCAACATAAACAGTGCCACTAACACAAACAGTGCCAACCTAAGAAATAAAATAATTTATTATTATTGGTCTATTCATTATATAATCAGTTATAATATCACAAGAGCATCGAAAATAATCGATTATTTTTCGAGTAACGAGACGTAATCTGCGAAAAACCACGAGAGCGCAGCTCGAGTGGTATTTTAAGGATTACGTCGAGTTATGAGTGAAAAATAATCATTATTTTCGATTGCTCGAGTGGTATTCGTTACGATTATATAATGAATAGACCAATAATAATAAATTATTTTATTTCTTAGGTTGGCACTGTTTGTGTTAGTGGCACTGTTTATGTTGGCGGTACTGTAAGTCTATGTCAAATTCGACGTTACCAGGTTAGGTTTTGCGTCAATTTGTGTCAAAACTGACGCAAAACCTAACCTGCTAACCTCGAATTTGCAATAGACAGTTATTACATCATGGCTGTAGATTATTATTATCCATTACTTTTGCTTTGTTGGACCCACCGAAACACCGAAGTGATTATACCACGTCGTCAAGGGTATATCCGTTTATCTATACCTTGTAACTAAGTAAAATTCTCAATTACTATTGGCCAAATTTATAATGAGTTGTATAATCGTAACGAATACCACTCGAGCAATCGAAAATAATGATTATTTTTCACTCGTAACTCGACGTACTCCTTAAAATACCACTCGAGCTGCGCTCTCGTGGTTTTTCGCAGATTACGTCTCGTTACTCGGAAAATAATCGATTATTTTCGATGCTCTTGTGATATTATAACTGATTATACCACTCCCTCTAATATCAGCCAATGAAAAACGGTAAAATGCATAGTTACGCATGTACTAACTTTTGATAAAGTACATAGCAACTAATAATCACATACCTTCCTGACTAATAGATGATAGTCACACGCCTTCACAAACATCACGTTACCTGCTGTCAGTACAATTGTCATAACAACCATATTAACTGTACTTTTAATATTTAAAATACACTATTCAAACGTTGTCCGAATGGCTCGCGTGATTGCCAAACAATATATCTCGTGTAAACAGAAATGATTATTTGATAATCAAGAACCCACTAGTTGCATTATACCGGGTGGCCATAAATATCTGATATCACATTACCTTTGGAATTGAAACCGCTTTATTAAAGTGATGAATCTAACTAAACTAAATGTCATTAATGTCATTAGACCTAAAATTCGTATCTGTCAAAAATTATTACAGATTGCAATAAGTATTGAAGTTAGAACAGGAGATTTTTATAATCGAGTCGTAGGCTAAACTGCAGAATCTGGGGCACATTCCCCTCCTCTTATTTGCATTTTATTACATTTCATACCAATACTTATTATAATTGAAATATGTATAATGCTAACTAACATTTATAAGTAGCTAATTCCATGGCTACCGGGATCTCAGATGTTTATGGCCACCCGGTATATGATATTAAAAAATTTGAGTGTATAAAAAATTCCATCTACAGTTCAATGTCAAGACGTCTCAGCCAGTCCACTGCAGCAGGCGTCGCATCTACGAAATGTTTTGGAGTGCCCTGGAAGGCTCTATGTGGGCATTGAAACGTGATGTGATTTACGGTTTGGCTCAGTTTCCCGCAATCGCAGGCCGCGGTGGGTCGCTTGCCCCAGTTGTGAAAGGAACTGCCGCCGCATCTACCGTGACCAGTCCGGATCATATTGAGGGCTGTCCTGGTTTTGCGTGGTAAATCGAAGCCTTGCGGTGGTTTTTCGATTTCCAAAATATGCCGAACGGCTGGCACTTGGTTAGTCCATTGATCTCTGTATGGTCCATCAAAGCCCTCCGCGTTGAGCTATTGTGAAGTTTTTACTGCAGGAGTCCTGGATTTTAGTCTTCGGAACGTTGCTTTCAGATCCTCGTGAATAGGGTGTAAACCATTGGTAACAACCTTTTTGTTTTCTCTGACAAGGTTACATTGTCGACAAATGTTCAGAGAGTGGATGTTGCGTAGTGTGGGTAATCAGTATTTTGGTGTGGACCTGATGGTGCCAGATATGCTTCTCGTGGTTTGATTTAGCTCGGTGTCCATTTCCCTGACGTGGGCATTATTTAACCAAACAGAAGAGTAGTATTCTGCAGTGGAATACACCAAGTTGAGGGCTGATGTTCTTAGTGCCGACGCTGAGGCTGCCCAGGTTGTACCGGATAGTTTTGAGATAATACTATTTCTGGTTATTAGTTTGCATGCAACATTAGACAGGTGCCTCTTATATGTTAGTGTTCTGTCGAGTGTGACTTCCAAGATATTTTGGGTTGTGATTGTAAGGTAGGGAGTGACAACTTTTCTGGACGTTTAGAGTGTTGCCATTCTGGTATTTAAATGGAAACAGCATACTTCTGTTTTTGTAGCACTGGAGGTTAGGCACCATTCGAAAAAAAATCGGTGCAATAGACTAAGATCTTGCGTGAGTGCTCTCTCCAAATTGAGGGAACATGGGTGTTGATATGCTATGCAGATATCGTAGGCGTACACGAATTTCCTTTAAGTTGTTGCCAGTAGGTCCGCAATGTACAGATTAAATAGAAGAGGAACGAGGACGGATCCCTGTGGTAGCCCATTATTCATTGTTACCAACGAGCGAGTCCAGACAATCGGGATATGATGCGAAACGAGTACCACACCGTCAAAAGGCAGTACAAAGTGGCGATCAAGGAGGCCCGGACCAAGAGCTGGCGGGATTTCTGCACAAAAAGCGCATAACGCTACCCCTGGCGAACTGCTTATTCATCGTTACCAACGAGCGAGTCCAGACAATCCGGATATGATGCGAAACGAGTACCACACCGTCAAAAGGCAGTACAAAGCGGCGATCAAGGAGGCCCGGGCCAAGAGCTGGCAGGATTTCTACACAAAAAGCGCAGAACGCTACCCCTGGCGCACTGCATACCATTCCCCCGGGACACGAACGGGAGGACGACATAGTACAAGCGGCTATCCGACGCGCTTGGTACCACACCGGGCAAATTGAAAGAGCCCTGCGGCGCTTCCACCCCCAGAAAGCACCGGGACACGACGGCATACCGGCAGACGCCAACCTTCGAGCTGTTGAGGTGAACCCACAGCTGTTCACAGACATATTCAACCTGTGCCTCCATTTTGCCATCTTCCCGGCCTACTGGAAGATCCAGAACGTATGTTTCATCCCGAAACCACGCAACTCCGACACTACTAACCCGCGAAACGTGCGCCCGATCAGTCTTCTCCCAACAGTGGGGAAAGCTCTGGATCGCGTCCTGGCCATGCAGGTCGAACATTTTATGGCAGCCAATGGGGGGTTCCATGAAAGACAATTCGGTTTCACAAATGGTCGTTCTACCCTTGACGCTATACAAGCGGTGGTACAGAACATCAGGGAAGCTCGCGTTTGCGGAGATTACTGTGCCGCGGTGTCATTAGACATTTCGGGGGCCTTCGATTCTGCATGGTGGCCCATGATCACCTAGGAGATGGAGCGACGGGACCTCCCATACAACATAATCGCCCTAACGAAAACGTTCCTCCACAACCGCGAAGCATGAGTCGAGTTACCCGGGGCAACCATCATCCGCCGCGCAGAAAGAGGATGTCCCCAATGTGCATGCTCCGGCCCAACACGTTGAAAGCTACTTTATGAAAGCGCCTTTCGCGCGCAGCTACCAGAAGGCTGCAAAATATACGCCTATACCGACGACACCATTCTAATCGTCAAGGCAAGGCAATTCCGTACCCTGAAAGCAACAACTAACCGGGCGCTGGAAACCCTGGAGCAATGGGCAGAGCAGGTAAAGCTGCAATTTAAGGCGAGCAAGACTCAGGTGGTCTTGTACGGGAGGAGGCCAACCCAAGAGCTCCCGACTTTCCTGCTGGGAGAAGAACGCATCAGATGCCAGGACATCATCAGATACCTGGGAGTCCACTCGACAACAGCCTGTCGTGGCATCCAGAGCCAGTAGATATAGGAGAGTACCGTCACGTCCGCCATGTTTGTTCCTCTGTCATATGCGTCACTTTGAGGTTTGCATAACAATTCCTTCGACGTGACATTTATTGGCAATCCGAAATTTTACTTAAAATTGGCAAGACTGTAAGTCTATGTCAAATTCGATGTTAGCAGGTTAGGTTTTGCGTCAGTTTTGACACAAACTGACGCAAAACATAACCTGTTAACCTCGAATTTAACATAGACTTACAGTCTTGCCAATTTCAAGTAAAATTATAGACATAACTCAATCAGTCATTGCTGATGGGAACAAAAATGGCGGCGATGGCGGCATTTTCACGGATCAAAGAATGGCGGTACTCTCCTATATACACTGGCTCTGGTGGCATCCTCACATCAGCGACGTATATCGACGAGCCGGGGAGATTCCACACTGGATCCGGTCATCAGCACGCTTGACATGGGAGTTTAGGGGGCCAGCCTTTGCGACCGTGTACGAGGGATCCATGTAGCCCACCTCCCTCTACGCAACCCTAATATGGCGCTCCGGTTGCGGCGTCCGGCAGTCCAGGCAGCTCCTGAGCGTCCAACGAAAGCTATCCGTGAAAGCGGCCAACGCCTTCAGTACGGTATCCAATGAGGCTACATTAATTCTGAGCCGTATACCACCAGTGGACCTGACACTCCACGAGACAGCCGACAAATGGGAATTACTAAAATTAGGAAACAGGCCTCTGCAAATCGACAACGGGATATCTAACCTCCAATTTGTACATCCATCGAGGCTCGCAACCACCACGTTCGAGCTGGTCACCGAGAACCTTCACAACGTCGTCTACTACACGGACGGCTCGAGATTGAAAACAGGCGAAGCGGGAGCATTTTCCGTCTACAACTCCGTAGGGGAAGAACTCCTGGCGCGGACATTCAAACTGGCCAACGGAAGCACCATCTTCCAATGTGAACTTCTCGCCCTCAGAGAAGCAAGACACACCTAAGGGCAAACCTAGGGATCTTTACTGAAGCTTCCATCGTCTCCGACAGTAGAGCAGCTTTGATAGCACTTTCCAACCTGCGCAGATCAACCCGACTCGTGGCTCAGACGTGGACGATTTACAAGGAACTACGCCAAACGACTACTTTAAAACTGCATTGGACACGAGCACACCAGGGCACAGTAGGTAATGAGCGCGCAGACGAGTTGGCGAAACAGGCAGCAGCAGAAGGCACCCAACCCATATATGCGGACGTTCCAAAATCCATGATCACCACCACCCTCAAAAAGCGGACGAAAGCAAAATGAAACACCCGCTGTGGGAATACCACCGTAGGCAGGCAGACTTTTGCATTTCTCCCCACTGTCGAGCACAGAGAGCCGTTGCTCCAGGATCCCGACAAGAACCTGGTTCAGCTCATTACAGGACACGGCTGATTCGCAGCATACCTCACCCAAATACGTCGAAGGGCGGACCCAATATGCGAATGCCGAGAAGAAGAGGACACGGCGGAGCATGTCCTCTTAAGATGCAGCCTCGAAAACCGCAACAGAGGAAGAGAGGAGCGCCGGCTAGCGCAACGAGGATTATCCTGGCCACAAACCGCGGCGGACTTCCCACAATTGGCGAGAGAACGAGACTGGTGGGCGGCCCTGAGCCGCTGACCAGTGACGAAAGTTTGCGGGTCCCCTAGCATTAACCTAGGTTTAAGTCAGTTAAGTTAGTTAAGTTAGTTAATTAATTAGTTAGTTAAGAACAACGCGTTACCAAATAGTCAACTAGTGACCGGCAGCGCCTAGCGAGGACAGTTCTTGAAAGACCTTAGCAATAAGTTACAGTTAGGTTAAACCAAGTAATTTAAGTAAATAAGAGACAAAACAACTGAGCACAATCCTTGCGAGAACGCAGTGTAGTACTCGCAGTGGAACACTGTACCAATTCATTAAGTATGAATACACACATAGTACTGATAGCCCATTATTTAGTATTTTGGATTTGCTGATATTGTCCCCCATAATTACTTGTATCGTGCGGATGGAAAGTATAGCTGTAATTAGGCGAGTTATTTTCGTAGGCTTTACGGTTTTTAGTAGCTTGTACGGCATCCCATCCTTCCATACCAGCAAACAGGCAAAGGAAAGGAAGTAAGCAAAGGTGATGACAGAAAAAAGGATCAAATATGAAAACAAAATAAAGTAGAAAAACTGCGGAAGTTTAGAAAAACAAGGAAAAGCTACCAAAGCAGATAGGGATAGATAGATAAGGATAAAGAAAACAATCGAATAAGGGAAGAAGAAAAAATTATAGAGACCTAGAAATCCCGAGTATATATAGAATTAAATCGCATGTCAATAGCTCAGACACAACGAAACATAAAATTGTATACATTAAAGTATAGTATGAATGTATGAGCAAAAAGTATTTTCATCTATTATGGCCATGAAATACTTCCTAATTTATGAATGCAACTGTAACTCACAAAGCAAATATCAAATTCTGACATTAAGTATAAAAGTAGTTGCATGCATAAATGAGAAACTATTCCATGGCCATACTAGATGAAAATAATTTTGATCATACTATACTTTAAGTAGTAATTCACAAAAATACATAAACTATGTACTTTTACACACGTATAAGTATTGCAGAATTTTTAAACCAATATGATGTGTAGCATATCCTAATTATAGAATCGACGTTAATGACTTCTAATCGAGACCTTCGATGAGTCTCACCTCTTATAATATTATACTATATTTTTTATTATACCGTCATCAGAATCGCCGTTTAAAGCACGCCTGAGCGTGCGAAAACAGGCGATTAAAGCTCGCCGAGCTTTAAAGGTTGTCAAGGAAACGACTGAATGCAACAACGGACGTGGACGGGACAAAAACGTAAACAATTCGCGTAACTATAGTAGCAATATTATTATGTCCGCTTGATTTATCATGACAAAAATTATTTCTAAGTTTTTAGTGCGTAATTTATTTCCAGTATTGCAGGTATAATAAAAAATAGCGTAAAGTATTCGTGGATAACTGGTCTTTAAAACACTTGCTCTATTTCGAGCACTCCGGCTACGCCGTCGTGCTCGAAAACTCGCGCGTGTTTTAAAGACCTTGTTATCCACTCATACTTTAATATACTATTATAGTGCGGCCGACAAAGACCCGTTATCCAATTATAGTAGTCGACTTTATAATATTTTTATAAATTTAATGTTATGAATCAAGGATCCTACCGTAGGTTTAGCTTGACAGTATCAACTTCTCATTTAATTTTCGTACCTCATAAATTTATGAGATAAGGAATGCCTTTAGCGAATATAAGTGTCGAAATAATCATAAAATACAACTTCGTTATTTTCTTAGGTTACAATTACCAGTAAACAAATATATGACATTAATCGAGCTGCCACATAAAATAATCTAACTTCATGACACATTTTTTCATGTAAATTACAAAAAATGCAATTTCAGCATAAATTTACTTTGGCATACATCTTTCCGACGGCCATCAGTAATTTTATCCTCCTACAATGTACATCGTCTTTGAATACCTTATCTGAAATTACCCAAGGGATAACCTATGTATACTTATTTTTGCTTTTAAAACATTTTCGTCCTGTTTGACGTGACATGGTTTTCAGTTTTTTTGTAGATTTCCCCCTTGGATTTTCATGGCGGGTAGACACCGGCACCGTAGTAGATGCCAGTTTACCGCTTGTTGACTGCGGCTTGAAAACTTCTTTCAAACCTCCGGAAAACGGTTAGCGATTAAGCAAAATGAAGTTCCATGTCGGCTGTTTATCTGAGCCACTTGCTGGATAAAAATGTTGCACTCTGACAGGCGTGTCGGTTATATTACTTAGTTTTTAATTGAAATGTCGTGCAACGGAAACGGTAATTGTAACAGTTCGATAAAATGCAGTTAAAGGAGAACTTTTAGATAAATTAACCCTGCCAAAGTACTTTCTTGTTGCACAAAAAACGTTATTAATTACTTCACAGGAATTTTCTAATTTTGTTGGAATTAAACAATTGACGATACTTTATGTTCATTTTAATTAAAGCTAAAATATTCCTCACTACAGTTCAATAAGTTAAAATGTATGTTATATTTGACACACCCATACACACCCTAATACACAACTTGTGACCTTTATACAAGTATAAATCGAGGCTTTTGATAAAACTAGCCAGGCACTACTGTTAATGTACTGATCGGGAAATTAGAACATTAATTAATTAAATGCACAAAGATAACTGCGGAAGACAACCAGAAACCACCGCACATTAAAAAATTAAACTTCAGAAGATTATGAAGCTATTTGAATATATTTATTAGTCTTCTTCCTATTCTGGAGTATCTGCTCTTCTGGTTCCAGCCATGTGTTCGTTGGTTCTTTCCTTCTTTTGGTCCTCTTTTTGCTTCGATCACCTTTTCCACTAGACTATCTTGGTTCATCCTGATAATTTGTCCATACCAGTTTAGTTTTCTTTTATTCAATTTTTGTAATATTGGTTCTTGGTTAAGTGACTCTGACAATCTCATTTCACGTCATATCCAGCAGTGTCTTTCCTATGATCTTCCTAAATTGTTTAATTTCAGCTACGGTATTGCACTATCGTGTTCCTTTTGCATCAACCATGATTCACTTTGATATGATAACTTTGGTATCGTAATCGTGGTGTACACCTGGAGTTTAATTCTTTCGAAAAATTGTCTTGTTTAGCGCGTAATATGTTTTTATGGTTCTTTTAACTGTATTTGCTATTTCAAAGTCTATTTTACCACCATTTGTAATAACGACTCCTAGGTATTCGTATGCTTCTCACTAGTGCAAGTTTCTGCTCTTTACAGGTTAGTTTTTTCCTTTTCCTCTTTCTATTGCTCTATTATCGTATGATTGCACTTTTTTATATCTACTTGCATCCCCATATTTTCAATCTGTTCTACCCACATATCTATTAGTGATTGCATTTTTCTTTGGGAGTTTGCTACTAATACGATGCGTATAGAAGTCATTTTACCGTTGTTAAATATCTGTACTCTATGTTTGTTTGTAGATGTCTTGTATTTGTCATTATTTTGTCCATTATCACGATTAACACTAGTGGATTGCTACTATCTCTATGCTTTATCTTTTTTTCAAATCCTGCTTATCTTTTTCAATTTAATTGAACTCCACCATATACCTTACTCCTAACTATATAAAATTAGTTTTTTTGCCTTCCATATTTTGATCTATCAACTGTGTCGAATGTAGCTTTTTAGTTAATAAATATATAGTTCACCTTTTTCGTTCTTTTTTTCTGTTATGTTTCGTAATACAAATATATTATCTGATCTCTGTATTTCCTTTCCGAGTGTTGCCTGTTCATCTTCTGGATTATCTTCTTCTGATTATGCATTCTATTTTCCTCGTGTAAACTTTAAAAGTCACATTAGCTAGACATATAGCTCGATAGTTATCAGAATCAGTTTCTTCTTTTTTGTATATTAGGATAGTTAAGTTGTCCTCCCAATCTTTTGAAATTGTATTCGTTCTTCGTGCCTTGCTGTAAATTTCCAATACTAGTCTTTACCTTTTTCTCCAATCCATGTTATCATTTCTGTTTTGACTTTTGCTTGCCCTTTTTCTTCATTTGTTCTTTTTTCTCTATCGTGTTCCGCTTCCTTTCCTTCGAATTTGTCAGTACAGTTATCATTCCATACCTGCAATATTTCACTAATTGTTGTCTTTAAGTGGTTATCTCGGTTTTTAATCCTTTTATTTCTTTCGTTTTCTTTACTCCCATTGCTTTTATTCTATCCCAAAAATTTATATTGTTCATGCCGTATGTTTGCTTCATTTCGACTTCAAATTCTTTCCAGTTTTTCCGTTGCGCTTCTCTTATTTGTATTTTGACTATATCACGTATCCCAATACATCCTATTCTATCTTGTTTTAATTTAGTTAGATAAAATTTTCTCCAGGCTTAATTTTCTTATGTTTTTAAATATAAACTTAATATTTACTCTCAAATCTATAAAATTTAAATAGTCGAGTTTAACGTATTAGTTTTCAAAGTAAAAAGTGTACAGCTGTTGAGGTTTTATCTCTGTTTGTCTTCTGATCGAGACATATTCATAATCTGTTCGATAAAACGCCCTTGCGGTTCCAAAAGCTTCAATACTTCAAAATTTAGAACTTTTACTTATGTATCTGCAGTTGTTTGGTTTTCAATTCTTTAACATTTTCTTGTTACTTGCACTATACATAGTTATTATTTCATTTTAGAACCACAATCTAGTTTATTGGCCTCGATAGCGAGCGTAAAATGGCTTTTATGCTCCTAGGGCATATAAAGTTGCTAAGCAATATAACAAGCACCGGTAGCGTAACATAGCAACAGCAAAAATCTGCATAGAAACCATAGCACACCAAAAATTCACAATGCCAGCACAACGATGACGCAGTAGTCTTTAGCCAAAATACCGAATCCTTGAATTTTACTATTTTGAGAAACAAAATGAAATACATAAAACGTTGTATGTACCACATGCATAATCACGATTATAGCACCCAGAAAATTTCAAGATCTACGCTTCGCGTTTGGCTTTAAACATTCTCTCGTGCTAAAATATTAAGCAAAATAATATTAGAAACAATAGTTGGTAAATCACACTTGATGATCTGTCCTGTACCGAAAATATAACCTATTTGTTATCAACTTTCAAAGAAAATTGGTTATACTCTAACGAAACCTAATTAGACTTTTCTGGTGTTCCTTTTAACCTAAATAAACGAATTTATGAGGTTGAACTAAGTTGCATTATGCAACATTAAATTCTAAGCAACATTTAATTCCACTTAACCCACACAGAAAAATCAACTGATCAGACTAAAGCCAGAGGAAGGAATGTAATTCTGATATTGTGCATTAGATATTGCTGTAGGTATAACAGCGAAAATTCTCTAAAATGTTCAAAAAAAAATGCACAGCACCAAGCAAAATTGAATTGAAATTCGAAATGTGTGTACGATATTCGCTACACGTTTGTTACATCAACCCGGAAACGCCCTGTACCCTGTACGATATGTTCAGTGCCAAAAAATAGCATTATTACAGAGATGAACAAAAACTGACGCCAAGCATTAAACGCTAAACGACTTTTTCCACATATTTTCTACTAAATTAAAACTTCCACGAGCAATTCAGTATGGTCCGGCTCTCCTCGTTTTAATTATCATTAGATGGGGGAGGAAATTCATTTCATAGAATGTAACTTTTCTAAAAGCAGCCATCAAACAACAAAAAATAACACGCAAACCGTGCAGCTTCTAATTGAATCTGGCCGGCGAGTATGTTTTCGCGAAATTAAGTTTAATTTTATGGCAATAAAATTAGGTTAGTGTTGATCCCTTATTAAGATAATTTGTTCCCTTGCGAGACGGCCGTCGAGGAACAGCTGCCCCACAAAGCAATATAATTTGGGCTAATGGCTATGACTTTGTATTATGTAGTCCTCCAATATTGCAATGGTTACCTACTTTTCTGTACTGTTTATTATGTTTAAAATAATTGCGGAATAACAACATGTACATTATACATTATTGAAAAATGCTTATTAATCAGTAATACGGCTGTCAAACTTTGAGAAAGGTGGTGCACTTATCTTATCGCGTACAGTTAGTTGTTGCAGTTGTGCGTTTCTGTAACTTTTTGTAAGCAACTATATGATAGGTTAATAGTAAATAGGGCGAATGTCAAAAAATATATAGAACTATTAAGCCTTTACACGCAATGAGGTATCCTAATCGAACTCGCCGATGGTTGTCCAGCGCATTTCGCTCGAATGGTTAGTCGTTTCCGATCACGGATTTATGTTCGATGTTCGAGCTAATGATCGAGTCCAAGACAACTGTCATATTAATACCAGGTTCGTGACTGCAAAATGAACCAGAATTCCAATTGTTAATGTACAACAGATCTAATACACTGATAGTATACACGGATTGTAAAGACACAAAGGTTTGATTTGATAAGAGCGCGCGGAATTGATTGAACGCAGTAGTAAACTGCCTTAAATCGCGGGCGCAATCGTCGACGAGGCTCACCCAAAGTAACGCATTTGTAAGCAATGGTACTATTACTTGAATGCAGGCTTTCATGGCCGTTGTCGATCATGGTAGGTTCTCCAGGTTTTGCCGTGGTTGTCGATTTAAACTTGATGTTTTGCTGCTCAGATTTTTCAGAAGATTTCTAAAGACGAATGTGTCGACTTGGAAGTTGAAGCCATATAACGTAACTTTAAAATGGCAAGATCAAAATATAACTAGAGTTTTGGGGAACTCTATACCTGATCATAATGAAAATCTTGACTTCTATTTTGATCAAAATTTTATTTGTAACAAATTCTAAATCCACAATAAAGAGGGCATATGTAAAATGAAATCTACATCTAAATAAAAATCATTATTTGATCATCTCAGATCTCTTAATGAACGTAGTTGTTAAGAAAAATGGATTTCAACATCAGATATAACAGTATAATGATGGCGTATTAATATTGGATATTGTTAGATATTGTGGCATTTTCAGTTCCTGACTGACGATGTTTTCTTGAAAACAAAGAATAATGAGGCCAATTACTTTCTGATAAAGAAATTTCAGAGCGACAGAAAGTTACAGTAAAATTACAAAGTAGTACAAAGTTTGACGCGAGATAAGAATATATAATTTTAAAAATTACTTTTCATATCAAACTGGGGCAATAGCACGTTTACTGACGCCTTTGTGGTTTTTGTGTGCATATGTCTCGTTCAGTAAGAAAATCTGCAGCAGAATTCTTGAAGCAAACCATGCTCCGAGTAACGTTACCTTTCATGTCGGCAATTTCCAGATAGAAATCAAATTTAACTGCTGAAATTTTAACTTATTTGAATAATCGCAGGAACCTGCTTTACAGCGAAAAGCGAGTTATTGCGTGTTGTCGGGTTTGGTACAATGCCGTTATTCAAATTAAAGAGGCTAAAGCTCCGCTAATTCTTCATATTAAATTATAAAGTTGTACCGAAAATTATGTGCTTTTTGAAGAATAAATTGTGGCAGCAATTTATTAGAATAGTTCATAGGTGCTACATATTCTAGCAATAGAAAATAGATCTTAAATGTACTTGATAACAAATCTTTATTTTGGCAGATGGAATTGCACGTCGTAAATAGGTGCCAATTGTGTTTGTACTCTGCGAGTGTATATAAGATAATGTAAAAAATTAAGAGTAATGCCTCATACTGTTTTCAGAAAGGTCTGAAAATATTTTCTTTGCAAAATATGGGCGTTCAAATTTATCTTCCCCTTTTTAGCTTTCCTCTGTCTATTTGTTGATATAGGTCCTTAGCTCCTTAGCTTCTTTCCACCTTATTATGTCTATTGCTAATTCTTCCCATTTCATTTCTCTTGTTTAGGTCATCAGCCCACGGTGTCTACGGTCTTCCCGTTGGTCTTCTGTATCCCTATGATCTCCATGCTAATACAGTATTTGTTTATTTGTTGTGGTTTCTTACGACGTGGCCTTACACATTCCTATTTTCGTTTTGCCACTCGTTCTACAATGTCGTCCACTTTTAATGCGCTCTATAATGTATCTATTTTCTATCTTTTAGAGTGATTCCTACCATTTTACGTTGCATGACTTGAATTACACACATGCTCTTACCGATATTTAAAGGCTGCATTTCAGTTCCATACAGTTGAGGAATATGCATTTTCATTATGCAGGTTATTCTATCATAAGCCATCCATCTCAATCTAATGCGTTTTTTTTAACTCTGGCATTTGCTTATCTCAAATAAATGCACTTTTTTAATCATTTTATTTCCAAGCTGTTTACTTTTATTGAAGTGTTGCATTAAACTTCGTTTGTCATAATGTTTGTTTTGTTTATGTTTAGTTCCAATCCTAGTTTTTGCGAAGCATGATTAAGTTAAGTAAACATTTTTTGCAAATTCTTTGGATTATCTGTTATTATTACATCAACAACAAAACGAAGATGATTAAGCATATCTCCTGAGAAGTTTATTCCAATACTTTCTCAATCGAAGTTAGCACGTCTTTCAATGACAGCATAAATAGTTTAGGAGATATTGAGCCCCTCTGTTTCACACCGCACCTAATATTGACCTCTTTTGTATTGGCGTGTAGCTGAACAGTAGTATCTTTGTGAAATTTTCCAATTGGTGCAGCGAATCTGCGGTCAATCAGCGCATTTGGTAGTGCATATAAAACCGCTCAAATCGCAATGCTACAAAACGCTTTCTGGTAGTCTATGAAAGCTAACCATAGTGGTAATTGATACTCTGGTACTTTCTCAATTCATATTTAAATTATCTGCAGATAGTTCATGCAAATCATTTTAGCCTGCCTGTTCCTTTAGCAAAAAAAAACAAACTTGTCGTTAAGCGATTGGTTAATAGTTTTGTAAACAGTGTATAAATAAGGAGATAATCGACTCATGGGCCTAAACATCCTATTTTTATGTAACACGATGACAATTGCATTATTCCAGTGATCTAGTATCTCCCCTATTTCGAAAAATAAATGTCAAGCTCTTTACAAAAATATTGAGGCAGATTGAAGTTTTCCAAATGTTGGCATCTTCCAACTATGCCCCCTAAGAATGATCTTGCAAACAGCGAGCTTCAAGAGGTGATAAGTTAGTGAAGATAGTGAAGTTAAAGGGTGAAATCTGGAAGAAAATTAACGAATTTGCTACTTATCTAGAGTTCGCCACGTCTTATGTAGAGGCCAAAGCAACGCTAAAAGATGAACACGATAATTCAATAAGGACGAGAGCTGAAAGAAGGCGACTACCACCCTGCATGATAAACCATCACGTATGGCTTCTAAGAAGTTTAAAAAAACACATTTTTCAAAATGAATAGAAGTCTATTTCTGAAAACGAGTTTTTCAAGACGCAAACAATCACTTCAAAATAAAAATCAACGAGCGATATGTATACAAATTTTGTTGTCGTGTATGCTGTGATAGTAACTATATAATATTTGTTTTCCATTACAGCCTTCGCACGAAGCTAATCGCAGAAGGTCTCCGCTAGGAGGTGCAGAGAGACGGGCCAAAGCTACCTCCACCCCCCAACTTCTGGAACCGCTCGAGACTGGAAACAGGTCAGATTGTTATGTAATTATAGAATTCCACTAATTACTCAGTTTAAACAGTACTAATGGTCCTAATTTCGCCATTTAGTCTCATTAACGCGCCTGAAATAAGATTGGCAAGCCAGATACCTGTTTTATGGACTAGCAACACTTTGCTTCCCCTAAAATTAAGTTTACGCACCTTTCTGGGGGTTTCCTTTCTAATTGTACTTACAAACATTATTGTTCATTGTTGTATTATGTTAGTGGGGACTGCTGAAATGATTCTAATAATGCAGTTTTCTTATTTTCAATTCAGGAGTACATTCTTATGTTAATGTGAATGCTATAGATTGTCTGCGCTTTAATATAATATAAAAGATTTAATACTTTGTATTTTGAAAATTTAGGCATATAGCGTTAATTAAAACAAAACAAATATATATAATATATATATAGTGTAACGTTTCTTCCTAGCGTACTCAGTAGCGTTCTTATTACGGAACATACAGTATTGGCGTAATTAGCAAAGTTGAGCAAAATTTCGTGATGTTGTGCTTAAATTTGACGTAAACTCTCGCTTTCTTGAAATATCCTCAAAAATACAAAACTTACGAATTACTTCCTGTTAAATAATTTCATAACCACTAACGTTAGAATAAAAATACATATGTTCTACACTTGTAGAACCTTTTACTTACAAATCCATAAGATTATCAAATATCAGGGCATTGTTAATTTTCGACATACAAACAAAACTCATTCAACATGAAATCTGTGTTGATATTATTGAATTCTACGAAAAATTTCATTTTTATTTTTATTCTAACGCTAATAGTTTTGAACTTATTTGACATTACATAACGTGAGGATATTTCCAGGCCCGGCATCAGTTGTGTTGCTTGCGAGCTCGAGCAACACAGGAAACAATATGAGCAACACACCGGACCTCGGACGACAACAGACAAAATAAATAACTGACAACGCTCAATATTAGTTAAAAAACCAGGCCTTAGCTGTCTGACGTGACGAGTTTGTGATGTCGGGTAAAGTAGGTAAAGTAGCGACGTGAACATGCTTACAGATTATAACTGCGCGTTGGTTGCAGTTATCGATCATAGTTGAGCTTTTTGTAATAGACAGGTGGCTTAGTGCCTTTGTTAGTGTTTAGTGCTGTGCGTGTAAGTTATTTACCACCTGTTTTGCACAAATAAACACTTAAATTACCGTCACAGGTTATTGCATTATCACCGTAATGGTGTGTTGCTAGGGTTTCAAAACACTTGCCGGTGAATAAAGTAGGTAAATATAGCGTGCTGTAATTATATACCATATTTGTGCTGGTGTCTGTAGATAAATATTTTTGTTATGGGAATTAGTGGGTGCGGAGGCAATAATTTTACGAACGTCGAAAATAATTTACTGGGTCCCCAGTTCGCCTAAAATAAGTAAAACACGACACCAATATTTTGTATTTATAGCTAGTGTATGATACTTAATTTTTAATACAATCTCAAACGCTGTGTTCATCTGTGAATTGACATAGGCTGCAGATTTTATAAGTGGTAGTTAGGCCTGGCTATCCCGTTTACAAATCACTCTCCAAACTTTCTTACCTTCAACAAGTTCCAACTCCCTTCAGCATAATAACCTGGTTTTATCAATTTACAAGTTACGTTTTCTGAGGTATTTTTTTAAAAAGTGCAAAAAAAATAAGAAGACTTGAGACAACAATAATTACAGAATTTCAACTGTGGGCCTTGTTGTGTCTACATAATGTGATGGTAAATTTAGTTTTATTTAATTATGTTTTATTCAATGAATTAGTTGGGCATTTTGAAAAATTATTTTCAATAGCGTCCTCTTGAGGGACTAAAGTCCCACTTTTAATCCCAAGGGATATTTCTGCAACAATTTTTATAACCTATAAACTGATTTCTACTTCCGGTTATTGAAAAAGACCTTAGTATAGGTTAGGGATGTCGGCGGCTACCCGGGTACCCGGGCCGACCCGGGTAATAGTAAACCCGGGTATATTTTCAGGACCCGGGTACCCGACTAGTAAATTATGTAATGTCCAGAAAGTCAGCCCTTTTCGGAGAAGATAATAAAAACTTAAAAACAATAGGAATAAGCTCTAGAAAAACAACAATGCAGCAATAACATACCACATAATGTTGATTCTTGTTTCATATAAGGCAATAAATCCGCTCCACGGAAATATTTCAACCCCTCAATAGTACCATTAAATCGCGTCAGTATGGGTTGAAGTAACATAAACATCCTCTGTGTGATGTTGATGCTGCTACCAATTTCGGATAAAATAATAAGGCAAAATGTAAAATCTTTGGGTACCCGAGGGTACCCGGGTACTGTTCTCGGGTACCCGGGTTTGATTTTAGACCGGGTACGACATCCCTAGTATAGGTGTCGCAAATGCTCATTGTCTTTGGGAAAAGTATTCCCAGTAGGTGATGTTGGGTTATGTAAAACTAACCTGGCACAATGTAGGGCAAATAATTTTATATTGGGTTACATTTTTTTACGTTTGAGAAATACACTTCTAGCTAAAAATACTTGTCAAACGTCAAATATTATAACCCAATTCAAAAGTACATACCTGATATTTTGTCAGGCCCTTCACACAACTAAACATCACCTACCGGGAATACTTTTCCCACGCACCATCTGAAATTGGGACACCTCTACCCTCTCCCAGTGCTAATAAATTGCTAAGTTACCAAGTATGTTTCGTCACCATCACTACTATCTTTATTTTGATAACTTAAAAAGCTGGTATTAAGATGTCATTAAATCCCACATGTGATTCTTCCCTCGACTTTGTCTCGGGAATAATCTTCATCCTGGGGATTAAACGTAAAAAATATATATAATACTAATTGGCATCTAAAATTGTGAATCCTTTTAATTAAATTCTTTTTAAGTTAATATACACTGGCAGTAAATCTAAATTAAATATTTTGGGAGTATTTGACATGAACAAAAACGATTTTTCTACATATCATTTTAGAATTTCTGCTATTTATTGTCTTTAGAAGTAAGAGCAACACACGAGAAAACATAAAGATGCCGGCCCTGGATATTTCAAAGTTAGGTCCAATCTAATTCTCCTGGAAATTCTGCTCAACTTTCCTAATTTAACAAATCCTGTATATTCCGTAATAAGAACGCTACCAATAAATATAATAATATAAATATATAATATAATAATATAAATATATACTGAGTAGGATAGAAATCAATGTTATATATGTACTTGTCTTGTTTTTAGTAACTCGAATAATTCTAATCAGTAAACCTCGCGCAACTTCATTTCATAGAAATTGATTTGTACATCTCCCTCCCTGGAATTTTTGTGTAGATGGTGACTATGGGGTGTCTTTTATGACTAAGCGGAAAATTTCATCTGTGATAATGATCAAAATCGTTAGTCATATTAAAAAAAAAAGATCTGGTGTAATACACTCACACAACTTCCTTTTACCGTAATCTTATAATTAGTCAAAAATTTGATTTTTCATTTTCAAGCATTTGTCAAAAATTTTCAAAAATTACAAATTCTACAAAAACGGTACAGAGTAGAGCGTTAGTTGAAGAGACAAATTTTCTCTAAAATGTTAAGCTGAATTCAAAAATGTAATGATATACCGGGTGTTCTATTTAAAAGAGAAGTTAATAAAAAAAATAGAAAAAACAAAAGAAACCCATTTTAGAAGTATTCAACTGGAAAATCACCTATCTCACATCAATACACATTAAAAATGTAATAAAAATGTAAAGTTTGAAAAATATCATTAGAGCCGCTTTTGAAAAAAACGAAAAAACTGAAAAATTACAAGAGTAAACACTTCCGGTTGTGCGATTTTCTTCAAAAGCATGCTGTCTGATCTACATAGTACACAAAACTTATACAGGGTGTCCATTCTCAAAGTCGAACATAGGCAATTAACATTAGTCTATTCACTCGTTCTTCATTGAAATAACTCATTTTTCTGTAGATAATTTTAACAGACGGTGACAGGAAATACCTGATTTACGCCAACCAATTATAATTTTTTTAACAAATGCTATCGAACTTAAAAGCAAGGCATGGCATATTTAAAAATTAAATTAAATAGTTAAATGGGGTTATTGAAGCTTTGGCTTAATAGCGAATTGCGCATTTAATAGTTTCAAAGTTTATATTAGTAATATAGTCAGACACAGGAATTAGCGAAAACTCATCCTATTTGAGCGGTATAACAAACTAATCTCTAACTTGAGAAATATACCGCAAATTTACAAGTCTAAAACACTGCATGTGCCATCAAATTATATGTACATACCTCTCGCTTGTTGCCTTGGGTGCTAAAATGAAACACAACTCTTAATTACATATCAAAATTATCAACTATAGCTAATGCCCTAACGCAGCTATCGCCATCTGGTTTTCCGGAGGTACAACTCTATCGACTCAGAAGAATACAACGAGGGCCGGGACAAAGTTTTTAGGACCTCCGAATTTTCCAGCTATCAAAAACGGGAGCGGTACAGTTGGCAGTTGGCATGTCGTCGCCAAACGAATGCCTCGGAACGGCTTAGCCGTTTATAGCTTTCCTAACGTTTTCTAACGGGCCTATAACGCTAATCGCCTAATTATCAACACTAAGCCAAATGAAAAAAACTCGCCTACCTTAACATTGATAACAACCCACGATCACGTGCAGTGGAAAGGTAGGATTGCAGGGTACGCAGGGTACCCCGCAAACGGAACTGTCGACTTGGCTCGCCAAGAAGCAAGACGGAAGTGTCAGCCGCTCCGAAATTTCAACATTGCGTCTCTTTTGACAACTACAGAGTGAAGTTAGCTCTACTGCCCAAAATTCCATTAAGCTAGTAATAAATAATAAAGAGTAGCTATGCTTCCACAAGGAGAATCTAAGCCGTCAATGCCAAAATTAAAAAGGGCCCTTATAAATTTTCTTCCAGTCGTTTCACTCGGTCAACTCTATGTCTTTAAAATTTCCAATACACTTTCAGAAAAACCCCGTAGATTTTGGCATGAGTAATAATGTGTATTCAGTTATACCTAAGTTGAAGCAAAGAGCAAGTTATTCAACAAGCATCGTCTACCTTCACATAATGCTAAAAAAGAAAGACTTTCTATCTTGAAATAATTCTTTAACATTTTGGTGCTTCCATGATTAAGATAAAATTTTGTTCCTTTAGTCACTACTACTTGCTTTAATTTTTTTTTCAAATTACAATTTCTTAAATGAGCGAAATGAACATTTATCACTTTTTCATAAGAAGGTTTAGAATTAGGGAACTTATCGAATATATAGTTTTAAAGATGTCAGCATGATTATGAGTATTTTAATAAGGATCAACGTATTTTAACGTTTATTATTTATAAACGGGGCTGCGCGCGCTATTGCGCGGTCTATCCTATTCAATTTACCACCATTTTTAGGCCTATTACGTAGGGCCATTCCGTTCTGTTACACACTTGTTACACAATCTTAGAAAACACAACATTTCGCATGACAGGAAGCAGAGGGTTCTTTTGTGGAGGAAGAAATAGGGAAATACCCGTCCTCTAAACCAAGAGGAACGTTCACGTGGTGCGGTGGAAGCTCACTGCTTTCACCTAACCGTTGAAAGGCTCCAAGAGGAGCCATCGCACTACTAATTGTCGACATGATCTAAAAAAAAAACACGTCAAAAAATTCCCATACGATCAGCACGTCATCGTATGTGCCTCGAGATGCCAAATTTGAAAAACTTCTGCTAAACATTTCGCCAGTTTCGCCAATTTTCTAGATCAGTTCGATTCTCGATCTTACATCGATTTTTCGATTCTTAATCTCATGACTTCTGCCGAGTTATTGGTGTTACCGGTTTCATGCCAACAGAAGGCGAAAAAGGAACAATGGTTGGCATCTCGAAACAACATGGATGATAGCAGATCACACGAAATACACCACACAAATATCACAAAAATACACACCACGAACTAACGTGTTGACAGGTACACAGTACAGTGGCTATATTAACGACAGTGTGGTCAATTTTGGTCCTGTTTCTGATTGGTTGTTTTAAAATCCGCCATTAAGAGTCGTTTCAATGTCCTATTGAATATTTTTAGCAGTGTACGCATATTTAGTTACAAAAAGTTAATAATGTCAAAATAAGACATTGACATTTTATAAATTATCTAAAGTAGCAATAATTTTGTTACTAAATGTCACTGATGACACCGTTAAAAAATGCACATGAAAATCCTGTCACAGTGTAACAAATGGAGTGAATGCGATACAGACGACTCCTGCAGTTTACACAGGTATTTGTAGTCATATTTCAGTAACAGACGTTTCAGTATCACCGTTTTAAAACAGTTTTTTATAAAACGGGAGTTATTTGTAGATACACATTCGTGTAAGTTTTAATTGATGTTAACCATCTAAAGGAGATCTATCATTTGAAGAGAAAATAATTGCTTAAAATGGGGCCTTCGGGGATCCGCCCCTCTCCAAGGGGGCTCACGGAGTTCCGTCCCTCTCTAATGGGGCCCTCGGGGATCCGCCCCTTTCCAAGGGGGCTTACGGGGCTCCGCCCCTCTCTAAGGGGGTCTTCTCCAAAAGGCCCTCGGGACTCCGCCTCTCCCCAAGGGGGCCCTCGGGGCTCCGACCTTCCCCAAGGGGCCCACGGGGCTCCGCTCCTCTCCAAGGGGCCCCTCGGGGTTCTGCCCCTCTCCAAAGGGCGCTCGGGACTCCGCCACTCTTCAAAGAGACCTTCGGGGCTCCGCTTCGGTCACGAAATCGAGGCGACGGCGAAATGAATGCAAACTCAAATGGGGGACATCGCGTTTGCAATTGTCGTGACGGACACACACGTTTGGATCGTTCTCCTTTATTTATATGATTACGTAGAATAATGGTCGCACTGTTTGGTTAATAAGTAGCTGTATATATTTCAATTGGAAATATTGTATTTGTCTCTTATTGGTCGTTCAGGTCGTTGTCATTTTTTTTGCTTTATATGTAGCTCTTCTTCGAGTTATCCGAGCTTACTTTTCAATTATTTTTCAATTCATTCTTGGCATTTACTGTAATAGACGAATCAAATAATACAGAAACATTTTCTAGCTAAAAGTTAGGGCCTCTATAAACAACTGTCGATTACACCCTCAATGGATGGACGGTTCGTCCTGCTATGGCAACATTATGTCATTATTTCTCATGCGAATATTCCAAGTAGTTACATCACTACAAGATATTAAATATACTAATGTTATAGTAAAACCAGAAGTTTGATTTCAAGTTAACGTCGTTGAACTAAATTTATATCGTACAACAGTCGTTCGAACTATACTGTATGAGCTCGAACCTCGTACCCATACAAACGCTATTAAATGCTTGAATAATTTTAGGAATATTAATAACTAATTTACTACTGGTGTACACTCATACATTCTTATTCTTCATTTTAAGTGCCTATCTTTTCCAGATATTGACTATCATTCTGGATAATCTTATTTTGTTTACTGCTGCGCGGAAAAGTTCTGCGATTTTCATGGAAAACAAAGTTCTCAAATTGTTTAACCAAGAAATTATTCTTTTTACGACCCTTCTCTGTCATGCTACTTTCCTCTGTGGTATAGTTTTGCATGATGTAAATCTGAAGTTTCTTAATTTAATTGTGTTGAGATTTTTCTTTCTTCGACATTCTTCTCACGTGTGCCCACGCCACGCCACGCTATGCATTAACCATTGTAAGTACACACAAAAATAATTAAATTTAAATCTACAGAGTTTGGTGTTACACTGGGAACTCCCCAATGCTAGTACATATATCAGCATAATTTGATCAAGTAATAACTTCCATTTCATAAGATATTGGTGCTTTATCGTGTCGGTGTCCATATGTTGTCAGGTACGAAAGGGAATCTCTTCCAAAATCTTGTGAAACCTGTTTTCGAGAAAACTGTATTGTTATTGCGCATTAAAACAATTAGAAGTGATGCGTGAATTTATTCCATCTCTTGTAAATTGAGCCTTAATAGAATATAATGCGTGTGCAATAGAATTTAAATCGTTAGTAACCAGTTACAAACCTCTGCACATTAACCATAATTTCTTGGTTGCAATGTTTGCACACTCTGATAACAGTGTAATTGTAGTGCTTCACGGTGTAGTACCCGTCACACCTGGGGAAAATGTGATTGTGTGGTCGAGTGCTACTTGATGGATCATCAGGAACTCCAGTTCTTAACATGAACACCAACATTATTACTTATAGCACTTGTGCTTGTCTATGAAACATACCGCCAAGTACTCCATTCCATCTATGTGATATCTTACTGCACAGTTCACTACAGCTTCTATTTTGAAAGGCAAATAAAAGCACTACTTAAAATTAGTGAGATAATTTTAAACAGATCATATTTAATATTTAGTGTTTTCATCGAATAACACAATGTTTTCTTGAAATTAAATTTCGATTGCAAGTCCAGAAATAAATTCTATTCTTGAAGGGTTAGTTGCATGAATTATTCCTATTGATAGCTCGAGAAATGCGCGCAGCTTGTACACCTTCGTAGATTTTCTGAAATGTATTTCCATCACCTGATTTAAGTAGGTACAACTTGGAGGTTATGGAGACACTGTACTGATTTCGCATTTTGCAATATGTGCAAATTTTTTAACATAATTTTTAACTATACAGCTGATGTTGCTCTTCATAGGATATAGATGTAAAGTTGATAAATTCGAAATATTTCAATTGGTTGTCAGCATGTTGAAAGTTGAAAACTCGCCCTCATTCAGAACAGTTTTCGCAGTTAGTAGTTTATTGCAAAAAGCTATATCCAGCACTTATCATCTAAATGCAAATTGAAGTGATTGTTTGAGCATAATGGTTCATTTAATAATTTATTGGGGTTTCAGGAGATGGTCGAGTAAGAACGAAGAAGTGCATCCTCGACTAAATCAAAGTGGGACCAAAGAGCTTCCTTCGCAGCGGAGTTTGCCGGGTAAGTTCTACATTTTTACTCCTTCTGGCTGATAAATAATGCCTGCTATTGTCATTTAATTATAAAATAAATATTTTAAATGATGCAAATAAGGTATCTCCACGTCACTTAATCTTCGTATCTATGATATTGCAGAAAAATTACTAATACATTTGATATTATGATAATAATTAAATGATAATTTGGATATTTTCTTAGTAAATTCCACCAGTATTTCTCTAATTCATTTATCCCAAGCTTGGTTTTCTAACTGCAACCTTCTTATACAAGGGTTAAGAATGTTTTTCATTAGCAAAGTGACATTTCTCGGCGGATGATTCTAATGGAAGCGAACATTACCCACATCAGTTCCGCAGAATACACATCAATTTTTCACGACCGATTTAAAGAATGGGAGTGTATTTTTTGTGCAGGGGTGCAAGTCGCGATTGATTTTCTCCAACGAGTTCAACCATTTGCGATAAAACGTTCCCATCAGGCATTGATTCGCGATAACGTGCGTTCGCTGCCGGAATCCAAAACAATGGAAATGCGGTTATCGGTCGTTAATTTTAATATCAGCAGTTATGAAAAGCACTTGTGCGTTTGTAAATGAATTTTCAAACTAGAGCTGGCGTGTTCGATAAGCTGGGGATGCGAGCTGATAACCGCCGCTTTCCACTAAATAGGTTGTAATGTTAACTCTGCTAGTGTTTAACTGGTGTGTTGAATAATGTTTTTGAACGGATTTCAGTATATAATACCTTATCAATATATATAAATATTTAACGGAATAGGAGTATGCATTGTGTTGTTCCAGTTGTACGAAATACCAGAATAATTTCTAGTTTGACCTAAATTGGGGATGGAAGAAGATAATTGATAAAGTATCAGAAAGCAAATTGTATTCTCTCTATTCTTCTGATATGTTAATAAATAATTGGCATTGACAAAACCAATATTTTAAAAGCCTCATCAGAATTTTATAAACACGACACTTAATTTCTTTTTAAAACCGTCAGTAATAATAGGACGAGAGGTCAAAATATTGCCGACAATAATTTTTGCGATTCAGATACGAGTTTCTGCAGCGACGAAAATAGCGACGAGTGCTTGCACGAGTCGTTATTTTCTAAAGCAACAGAAACGAGACAATCTGAAGAGCAAAAATTGTCTGCAATTTTTCGACCTAGAGTCCTATTCGTCTTGACAATTTAACTTTTCATTAAAAAATAGTTACAGACAAAATTGTGGCTGAAATAAAGCTCCTCGAAATATTGTCACTACAATAATTGTTACAGAAAAAATTGTCGCTGAAATAAAGCTCCTCGAATTATTGTCACTAAAATAATCGTTCGATTGTTAGTTTATTTTTAAATTGAAGAATGCCATTGGTTGACAATGACACCAGTTAGATTGTCAATGCTATAATACTAACCATCGTAGCAAACTAGCACATTCTGTATTTTGTTGTACTTTACTATTATTGTCTAAATGTGTCTAATGTGCTCAAGCGTGTGGTTGTTACCTCCTGTTCTTCTTTAGTAATATAGGAATAATGATTAAAATTTTAGCGCCATGTCCACCTAAGGTAGTTGAATCTTGTAACGCTGCTTATTTAGTACTACTGTTCGACCCACCGTTACAGTTAATATTAAAAAAGGCGTCCCGTAGGCCTTAATATTTAAATAATTATTTGTTTCGTTGTTGCCACCTAATTCAGTTTTCAATAAGAGAACTCATACCTTTGATTCCCAGTCCAGATCACGGATAATCGTGAAACAAAGTTCTGGTAGCCGACTCACCACAGCTCAAGATCTAAAAGTAAATACTCTATGCTTCCACTGTAATAAAAGCCAATCTGTTCTTAACCAGTGTAATACAAGTAAATACAGACATATAAACAAGATATTAAATAAAAGAATACATCAAATACATTGTTATTGACGACCCAAACGGGTCTGATTAATACACTCAAAACGATAGGCGATATAGCATGTTTCTACTCGCGCTGGATAGTTAAGGTAACTAGCATTTATGACGATAACTGACATGTATTGACAATTAAACAATATCTAAAAGAAATAATAAGAATGGTCTTATGCCCAAATTTCAAATCACACTGAATCCACTATTGGTTGGAGGCTACCCTGGTTCACATCCTTGCGCTCACTTGAATGTGTAATACGATATTGAAGTGAACAGACACTTGTTATCACAGATTACCAAGATGCATGTGACTGCACCCAGTAAATCCCCGCGTTGGAATGTGATGACGCGGAGTTGTCACAAATTTCATGTCTTTAATCCATTGAAAGGGCAGCAATTCATTTCGGACGCTGAAATGCAGATGGCCATTAGAAAATAACTTCCTCAACAGCAGCAAGAATTTTACCAGCAGGAAATCTAGAGATCAATACAACAGTAGGACTCATACCTTAACGTTAATACAGATTTTTTTTTAATTGAGTTAATAGAAATTGTGCTATTCTAAACGTGTTTCTATTGAACAATGTACTTCTCGGGTATACAATAGCGACTGGATCACCCTTACATGTAGTTACTTCCATTTCCATTTTGCCTGATTTTTCCGGATTTCATTTACAATTCTACCAATAGCATCAGAACGTACTCTAACTTTCATATTTACGTGTAACATACGGCGAAATAAAACCAAAAAAAGCTATACCAAAACAGTTGATAATGGACATGATTGTTGTCATATTTATTGAGAACAACGCATTTGCTAATTACTTTGAGGGGGTGTATGACCGGGTGGCATCGTCATACAACATTGAGGAGAATGAGAAGTGTAACTATGAAAGGTTGCATGTGCTAGCTATAACTGTGGATGACGTATTAGAAGCATTAAAACACTTAAAACCAAAGAAATCGGCCGGTCCAGATGGAGTGCCAGCCTATATATATAAAGCGTGTGCAGAATACTTTACCTATCCTTTCTGTGTGATATTTAATATGATAATTAAAATTTCTCAGTTTCCAACAATTTGGAAATTATCAAAAATATGTCCCATATTTAAAAGTGGGGAAAGTTCTTCCATCTCAAATTACAGACCAGTGGCTCTGTTGTCAACTCCTAGTAAAATCTTTGAAGCAATATTATATAAATATTTGTTCTGGCATATCGCTCCTTATTTATCACCCGTTCAGCATGGTTTTGTTCAAAAACGATCAACTGTTTCTAATCTAATAAATTTTACTCAAGATGCTTCTGATACTCTTGCTAACGGTGCTCAGCTAGATGTGATCTATACCGACTTCTCAAAAGCATTTGACAAAGTAAATCATGATGTTTTACTCAATAAATTATCCAATTACGGTTTATCTTTGTCGCTTTTATCATTAATGTCCTCATATCTGAAGGAAAGGCAGCAATATGTTACTTACAATAATGTTAACTCAAAAGCATTCAACGCATTATCGGGTGTTCCACAGGGTTCTAATTTGGGGCCATTACTGTTTATAATTTTAATTAACGAGCTTCCCAACTTTCTCAAGCATTCTAAAGGTTTACTGTACGCTGACGACTTTAAAATATATAAGCCCATTTTAAGTAAAAATGATTGTTGTCGGCTACAGGAAGATCTGAACAGAGTAATGGAATGGGCCAAAACTAATCACCTATTGTTTAATATAGATAAATGCTTTGTTGTTAGGTACAACCGTAAACGTAATATAATTGACTATAATTATAATCTTGATGGTAGAACACTAACAACAGCTCACGAAATCAAAGATTTGGGTATTTTATTTGAAAGCAATTTTTCCTTTAATAAACATATTGTATGTACTGTTAACAAAAGTTATAAACTGCTTGGATTCATATTAAGAAATTCAAAAAATTTTTCAAACTTGAATACATACATTACTCTGTTTAATGCGTACGTCCGATGTCATCTGGAATATGCCTCTGTAGTTTGGTCCCCTCATTATAAATTTTACATAAATTTGATAGAACGAGTTCAAAAAAAGTTTTTGAGATTCCTTTATTTTAAAAAATATGGGATCTATCCTCTACACGTTTCATCACAAAACCTGCGGGAAGAGTTTGGCATTTTGGAATTAGAAAAACGCAGAAGGTTAAATGAAGTAATATTTGTATATAAAGCATTCAATAATTTACTAGATTCACCAGCGTTTTTGGAAAAACTGAACATATATGTTCCTTATTATAGTTATAGACATGGACCACTTCTTCTTCCTCGTATTGGCAAAACTAATTATATATTAAATTCACCGGTTCATAGATTATCTCGTTCAGTCAACAGTTTTAGTCATATTGACATATTCTGCAATTCACTTGCCACATTAAAACGAAAGGTCAGTGATGTGTTGGGACAGCTGTAAAGTGTGTGTATATGTATGTATAGTGCGGACATATTTGTTTGTATCTGTGTATACATGTACTTATGTACACTATAATTTATTTCCTTATTTTGTTTTTCCTTTTCTTCCAATTTCATAAATCATATAAATGGATCAAATACCTTGATAGACACATTTACTTTTATCTTTTTATTAGTTGTACTGTCGCCGGTCAAATGCTCATTTTTTGTCAATGGTTTATTTTTGTGTAACTTTTATTGAAGATTTCGCTTTTGTTGGTACATTAATATTATTATATTTACTGTACAGTTGTTTGTAACCGATTATTGGCAATTGCTGTAGGTTGCATAAATAAATAAATAAATAAATAAATAAATAAATAAAACATGCACAATATAGTTTACGCGCAATAGAATTTTTGTAGTTCGTGTTTTGTTAAATGAACTACGTAGTTGTACGGCTACAGCGTAAGAGCTGCGTATAACCAATGATAACGCCAAATTACCAACTAAATTGCTTTAAACAGCAGCACCATACACGCCAAGATTAGTGAAAGATAACGCTGACATTTTTATCCAATTACACATAAATAAGATTTGTAACCTTAAAACAGCTGGAATTTCGAGGCGAAGACGTCACATTAAAAACCCTTGTGGAACGAAATCGCATTTGCCAAATCATCCCTTCAATCACACATTGATAAAAGCTTATCGTTATTTCTATTATTCTGAAAATATATTGGTTTGATACAGGTTCCTACTCGTACGTAACGTAACGACTATTTGCAAAAAATAATATTTTTATTGAAAAGAGAACTTTTGCTTAAATTTGTTAATTATAAGATTATAACTATGGGATGTGACAATAGTTATTTACTATACAAGTGGGATAACAGCATCATTAATATACGTGTGTAGAAGATACAATCGAGTGCGTAGCACGAGTTATGTAAGCACACAAGTATATTAATGATGTATTATCACACATGTATTGTACAATATTTTATCTACGACTGCCTTAAATTGAGAAAAGTGAATTAAGAGAAATGTCAGAGCTATCATTTTCAACAATATTTTAGTAGGCAAATGTCATTATGTCATTCATTTGACACTATTTCAGTTACGTAATGAAGTCATTACACAACTCAGTTGCGTAATGAAACCATTACATAACTGAGTGGTGTAATGAGCTTCATTACCTAACTGAAATAGTGTCAAATGAGTGACGTAATGCGTTACTTATCCCACTGGAGTAGATAAATATAATAATAATAATACCTCTAAGAAGTGATACTTTAAGTTAACCCTCTGTTAGGAAGTACTACAATTACCGTCACCAAATTTCCATTTAATGAGTACCTGGAAAAGGAGCCTTCACTTTTTTCTAATTCCGGTATCTTGCAGAGTTCTGTATCTCAGTACGACTCTTGATTTGTTCAGAAATGGAAGTTGTGGTACTAACCTAACCTGCCTTTAGTGCTATTATGAAGAATATAATTTCAACTATTTATATCATTTTAAGGCTTGTTTTCGTTGTAAGTTTATTTTTTGCTTTTTTCCATTTCCCATTGACATGCTGTAATACTTTTTCAGTGGTTTGATACTTCCAATTTGAATGTTCCTGGTTTTTTAAAAATATGAAAATAGTGTGACAGTTATGGTACCATGTTTTGACTCGATTTTAATCCTAAATTATATAGATCATAATCTAAGGAATATGAACTCCCGACTCTCCTATCGTTGAAGGAAGAGTAACTTCTGAAGAGATTAGACTTCGAAAAATATGGAAAATTCACATGTGTAGTTCTTCTTCGCATGGAAAGAAACTAAGCCTACAGTCCAACTTTATTATAATTACATATTATCAGGAATAAACGTTTCTTCATAGATACGATTAGATTAGAAAAGTATTATGTATCCCCAGGAATAAAATCAAAAGAAAAAATTTTCAAGAAACTCATTTCTTAATATTAATTATGTAACGAAGGACTTCTGGAACTGGACCGTGTCATTGTTGAGGTAGAAGAAAGTTGTGGACATAATTTACCGGCATTAACTAAGTTACATAAAAAATAGTGTAGATTTTTCAATGAAATGGTTTCCAAAAGGGCCAAATAAAAAACACGGCCCCGTAAAGTTGAATTTAAAAATATGAGTTTTTAAATGTGTTTGTTGTGTCGTATTATGCAAAAAATAATTTTATGTAAAAAGTTCTCTTGACGTTAGCTCAACATAGTCGTTGTTGAAAATTTCTTCCAGCGTGGACTGTTAAAGCTGAATATTCCAAGAGAACTTTTTCACGAAAAATTATTTTTTTTCCATTATATGACACAGCGTGTTCAAAAACTTAGCCTTCATATTCTTTTTTGTCAAACATGTTTCATAAATCCCCCTAACTACGCCACTAATGAAATTAAATCATTTTTATTACTATAAAGTTATGACTTTAGTTAGACCCTAACTTACGCTGTAAACTTTAAAAATAAATATCTGGCGGGTTTTAACATATTCAAAAAAATCCATTTTTTATTCAACTTTACAGGGCTTTTTAATTTGGCCCTTAGGAAAAAATCGTCACTATTTCTTATGTAGTTAATGCTGGTAAAGTATGTCCCCAACTTTCACGGCCGCCCTGTATAAAGCATAATTAATTATAGTTAAAGGCTAGCATTCCACCATATTAAATAAAACCATGTAAAACTATTTCCAAACATTTCAAACAGATTCAGATACTGTTATATGAAATCTTAGATTAGGATAAGAGACACTCATAAAATACAAAGCTTTTGATGTTGTTTAATTTAAATTCAATACCATACAAGAAAATACCACTAAACAATTTGATACGATTTTAGCCAATTGTCCAGGTAGAATGTACGTTTCCTACGTAATCCAAAGTTAATGTAATTACATACTGTCACAAAACCACAACCGTGCATATCTATGCAGAATCCACCCTTTTATTCCCCCTTCCTTTCTCTTTAGCCATTTTAACTTATATATTATTGAACAAAAATCTTCCTCATTAATTTACATCTCTTTTTTATTCCACTTTCCTGCTATTTGTACTATGTCATCTTCTCACCTTATAGACCAAGAGCCCATAACACCCGAATTACTAGTCATAGCGGCAAGCTCGGTAGGTAGTAAACCTTTTTATATTGCCCAAGTAGGTGTCAAAAACGCAAGTATGGCAGCCGAACTGCGGTTACAAATATTAACGGCGGCTTTGGAAAATTGTTAATAACATGAAATACCGATGGGGCCACAATTATATATAACAGCAATGAGATAACATGAACAAGAAAATAACTCGTATTGCTTGAGTAAGAAAGAGATAAACATAGTAGCAAATATTCGAGAAGGCTTGACACTTAATTTAATTATGATATTTGTCAACTAAACATGCCTACTAAAATATTTTTGTTGGTATGTCCATCTCTTTCTTACACAAGCATTCTATTTTGTTATTCATGTTATCTCATTGCTGTTATATACCGATGGGGCCACAATTATATATAACAGCAATGAGATAACATGAACAACAAAATAAAATGCTTGAGTAAGAAAGAGATGACCATACAACAAAAGTATTTTAGTAGGCACAATTAGTTGACATATGTCATAATTAAAGTAAGCTTCAAGCCTACTCGTATATTTGCTACTATGTTTATCTCTTTCTTACTCAAGCAATATGTGTTATCTTCTTATTCATGTTATCTCATTGCTGTTATATATAATTGTGGCCCCATCGGTATAATTATGGCCCCTTCGGTATATTTTTTTAAAGCGACAGGGCTAATTTTGGTTATAATCGATTGACAATGTCCCTAAACATAGACGAAAAAATTGTGTCATACTGATAAGAAGGGTATAAAGGGCCGCCATACTAGGTCAAACTGGTAATTTTTTCATTGCAAAAAAAATACTAGCGGCAAGCTTCAATTTTTGTTTACTACTTCATTTAAACACCAATTATCCAAAAATATAATTGCCTTACCGTTTGGATGGTTATGTGGGTAGCCATACTGGTACAAACATGTACGATTTTAATAGCCATGCTGCTATCACAAATTTTCGCCAAAAAATTATACATGTTTGTACCAGTATGGCTACCCACATAACCATCCAAGCGGTATGGCAATTATATTTTTGGATAATTGGTGTTTAAATGAAGTAGTAAACAAAAATTGAAGCTTGCCGCTGTTATTTTTTTGTAATGAAAAAATTACCAGTTTGACCTAGTATGGCGGCCCTTTATACCCTTCTTATCAGTATGGCACAAAATTTTCGTCTATGTTTAGGGACCTTGTCTATCGATTACAACCAAAATTAGCCTTGTCGCTTTAAACAATATATTTAATTATATTAACAATTTTCCAAAGCCGCCGTTAATATTTGTAACCGCAGTTCGGCTGCCATACTTGCATTTTTGACACCTACTTGGGCAATATAAAAAGGTTTACTACCTACCGAGCTTGCCGCTGTGGCTAGTAATTTGGGTGTTATGGGCTCTTGGTCTATAGTTTTAGTCGACGAATACTTCGTTTCTCCTTTCCTGTTCTCCAATAAACTTACATTTTTCCGTCTCATCAATGTCCTTCTTAAGGCTACTCCTGTTTGTTGCTTGTTTCATGAACTTTCTTGGGTTAATTTTCAGCATGGCAGTTTCCCTTGCTTACTGTATAACCTTTAGTTTACTAGTTGCTGTGAGCGTACGTCGTCCATGCTTTTGATGCATCTAAATATTAAGACGAATAAGAAATTCTTTAAAAAGTTTAACTGTTGAGGTATATGAGACGTAAAAAAACTTTCTTTTTCAGGCCAAAAACCCAATTTTTGCCTAATCTTTGCCGTTTCCCCTGGAACCACTTTTGCATTACTTCAGGGAGCACTGGCGTCACTTAGACTAACTTTAAGTAAGCGAAATCGGAACGCCCGGGTCGGGAGTCGAACTCATGCTGTGCCCTCGACTGCAGCGCAAGGCACTGATACCGCAACGAGGCCTCAAGGCAAACAATCCTAGTTCAATCTTTCGCAATTTTCATGTTCTTATATATTGTCACTAGATAGCTCAGATACCATAATGTCTCATAAGTCCCATAAAATATTTAAAAAGTAAGGCCTGGATACCATGCAGGCTAACCTACAGGATCCCCTCTTCCAATCCACCTCTGCGTAAACGTTCTAACCAAATGACTCGTCACATGATATGTGGAACTTGTTCTTAAAAGTTGAGTAAGTAATTGAAGATAACTACGTCAATTTAAACGGAATGACGAGAAGTATGAGCCAATTAAATGTCCAGTTGTTACTATAATTTTTTGCTACAATAGCAATGCCTTTTTTAACAACTGCAATAGCCACATTTAAGATGATTATATATTCCCTTTGCGTATTTACCGTATTTTGCGGACAGGGGTTAGTGTCTTCTATAACTTCCAGAAATTCGTCTGTCTACTTATGGGTCACACTGTATCGTGTACATATTTATTCCTGCACTGTCTGAATCTTCGTGTTGTGTATGGTTGTATGATCGTCTTCTGCAGCATAATTATTGTTTTAGTTTTATTTGTCACTGCCATAGCCTACTTGCCGGTAGATTCAATATTGGGTGATTTTCATATTGGGCGATTGACCGTGGATCCATTGCATAGGTTCAAAGTTTCTTATTGTAAGTGTAGATATAAATACAGGGTGTCCCAAAATTCCTGGTAGAAAAATATCTAGCTAAACATCAGATAATATAACCCATATTTGTGGTTTTTGTTTTTTAATGCATGTATAATATTCATTTCAAAACATCCAGCCTTGTAACGACGGGACGCATATGACTGCCCCGCTTGGGTAATTAATAAAATTACTCACCGGGCGGGGTGCGGCCGGGCAGAAATGTTCTTCTTATTAAATCATATATCTATCAGAACTGAGTATGATTTCAATCACTCAGTATTCGAATCCAGGATTCGAATCTTTTATTTATGACACGAATTCCTTTTATAGTTCACATATTTTTTGTCAAGCATTGTGTGTTGTTTTCTTTACGTTGTTAATAGTATGGAGTGGGAAGGTGGACGGAACGTAAATCTTTCCCGAACGTTTCGAAATTTTGGTTCATGCATGTAACATTTTAATGATGAGGGTAAAGGGTGCTACCTTGGTAACTAGAATAAGAACAGGTAATATAATATTTTTTTAAAATTATTTATTCATTTTTAAAACTTATTTATATAACTAAATGTAGGTATTGGAAAAAATGTTACCATATGCCACACGTGAATTAAAGAGATTTTATCCATTCAGAGAAATTAGTTTTCACCTTATGGATGAAATGTATCTTTATTCACTTGTACCATATATAACTATTAACCTGATTATTACCTTTATATCCATAATAATGCATAATTTTCGTAGTTACTGTCAGTTTAATAATAATAAAAATTCAAATGTCAAAATTTTACTGTCAAAATGTGTCAGAATTTAATCGCTTCTGAATAATTTTGACGTCATTATCAAAAGTGCTTCACCAAGTGAATTTCATCTATTTATTCAGGAAATAATCATGCGTATCCCGCTTGCATGTAGACTAGCCTGAATAAATTTGGTCCATTTTTTTGTCAAACTGTTTTGATTTAAAGAAAAATATCACGTAAATTTTCCGCCCAAAAATTCCTCTTGCTACGCACTAGGGATTTTTGTTACTGAATTACTGTTGATTATTATTACCTACCATTGCTTCTCACTTTTTAACTTTATCGATTGTACTGCAACTACAATAAAGTGCAATTTATTATTTTTTTATTTAATTAATCAATACTTGCATAATTTTCATAATTAAGGACTAGTCTAATAATCACATTAAATAACAAAAATAATAACTAACAATAATTCTGAAGTTAAACTGAGGATTTGTATCCATGATTCAGAAAAAGAATTCGAATCATTTTATTATATGAAAATGATCCGAAATCAGGGATACCAGCTGATTTGAATCATTTTTGATGATTCGGATCCGTGAATCGAATACATTTTCAGAGGATTCGTCCCAGCTCTGTTATCTACACACATTAATGTTCAGTCTTACAAACATGTTCGAGATGTTCCGCCTGACCAATACAAGCTCGGGGTTGTGTCTGCATTGAAGATCTAACATTTGGAAACAAGAATGGTTGCTGTTGAATTTTTTGTGCCCAGGCGCGAGACTTCATTGGAAGAGGTCCAGGTTCCAGGAATAATTTTGGGCCTCAAACAGTAACAAGTGTGAAAGAAAGCAACCCTTTCGGTGTTCGTAAAAGGATCAATCTTAAATTTTATTAAACACGTTCTGGTCAATGGACTGATTGATAAAACCATTTTTAAAATACCGCCCTCAATCACAAAACACCTGCGGCATTTATTTTCTTTCGAAAATAAACTCGGATTTTAACAAATTCAGCGTTGAAAGTTACATAATGATCTCACTTTATTTACGTACCAGTGGCATCTGTAATTATTTCCGAAATTATTACTCGAAAACGTACTTGTCGATTTTTTAAATACTTTGGGAATATCATTATTTCAGTATAAACTATGCGTGATTGTGTTTTCTAACATGAATTTAAGGATACCCTGTGCAGATAAATTGGAATACGTATATTCGAAAAAGATTGTTCTACTGCTCATTAGAAATATTCTTGGATGGTACAGACTTGTCAATAAATAATTCGTCAGTGTAATTATTTGTCAAGTTCATAATGCATTTATTAAAGTTGTTCAAAGAAGTAACTTTTGGCTTAAATTCAAACTTGCTGCTGTAAGGTATAAATTAAATACGTTCAATTTTAATAATCACTTTATTTTGTTAATTAATTAACACTAAAGTAATTAAACTCCGTGCAATGAAAACATATTTGATTTTTTACATACACCAATTATGGTTTGTGAAAAATGATTGGCAGCGACTGTTCGACATCATTTACCGCTGGCTCCTCTACCCAGTCTATTATTTAGAGATATATTACATTTTGCAATAAAAGGAAATACTACATTATGCTCGTGGTTTTATACATGCCAATTTGTTAACAGCAATAAAACGGAATCGGTCTTAGAAATTTAATTAAGTGTCAAATTAGATTCTTTAGCAATTTAACTACTGCAACTGCTGATGGATGGCAATTAAGTAGCAATATTTCAATTTGATTCACCATTCCTCATGTTTTTATATGAACTGATTCACCAAGCGGTCTGCAACCTTAAAAAATATGGGTCAGTCAACCTGCGAATTAGATATGCCTTATCAGAAACACACTTGCAAACATACAAACCCTTTTACTCGCTCGTAGAAGGCTCTATTGTAACATTATGCCGTTACTTTCTATGAGTTCCTGCGACGTCAGGCAGAATCTGCAGGGGGTACCTTTATCTCTGGTAATTCGGTTCCATCAGATGGGTTTGCACCTTCACAGGTAACGGTTGTGCCACGGGACGGCCGTTCTGCAACAGTCGTAAAGCGCTTGACCATGGTCTTGCGTCATGAATTCGTTGTGGACAGACAAAAGTGGAGTGCAGTGATGGTAGCGTGAGTGGAGTTAGTAAATTTCGAATATTTCATGAATTATGCATGTGAAGCCCTGTAAGCAAGCAATGTGCGGTATTGAATGCTTCCCGGAGTCTCAGTCCTACGATTTACTCCCGCAAGCCGAGGGGTGCTTTTCTTTTTGTGGATGTATGTATATTATTTAGGGAAGATATTTCTGTGATCCTTCTTTTTATCAGGCATTTTGGAGGCGAATGGTTATTGTGTTTTAAATAACAGGTTTTACGGCGAAGAACTTTCTTCTTGCGAACAGATCAACAACAAGCCCCCGATCCCCATAACTGCATAACCTACATGTTTTCATTCACTTTGTTAGCGATTTACAATGTGTGTTAGTCAACTCTGTTATTAGGGTAAAATTCAATTTTCGTGGCGAAAACAGAATGTCTTAAAAATAAGTTGTCACTGTCAAGTATGCACTATTTTTTCATAAAAGTTCGTGAATATGTCATATTGGCAACAAAAAAGTTTTACACGTTCAAGCAGGTGAAATTTTGTACATAAAAATTATATGCGATCAATATTTTCACCACGAAATCTGAAAGCTAATCTGTTATTCAGTATTTGAATTAAGTTTTCTTTTAATGAAAATAATCTAGAAACCTGTAAACAAAACTAATAGAATTATACACGAGTATTTTTCGCATCTCTTATTATCCAATCAAATGACATGATTTTAAAAAATTCAACCAATCACGTGTTTTTGTAGTGGTAAAAAGTCAAAATTCTTCTGTGGGATTTTATCAGGATTAAAAACAATCAATTGTATCAATGGCAACCACCAAATATGTGTTTTAATCAAGTTGGCATTTCAAAAACGTCATTTAAACTGTCATTATGCATCCGTATAAATGTAATATTCTTTGCATACCGATACAAAATGAACTGATATTTGGGAAATAGTCTACAAAATGTATTTCGGGGTCACGATTTTGCTCAAGGTTTGGTGTTTTTTGGCATTGCCAGAACAAAAAACTTTAATAAAATATTTTTACCGGCTCTTAATTGTGTATGTGTGTATCATATGGCTTGTGGTAGGAAGCCTGGTGTCAGAGGTTCCGGGTTGCGGCAGCGCCTCTGACGTAACCTAACGACTGTCACTGTAATGACAACCGGGACCGACGGCTTAACGTACTCTCCGAGGTACGGCTGGCTGCGATGTTATTATCACTATAGGTCGGACACCCGTCCGAGTGCCGACCGCTGCGAACGTTGCTTAACTGTCGAGACTGTTTGACCACTCTTTGAAGCATGCCCTTAATTAATACATTGTTATTGACAAAATGAATCATTGTTGTATTAAACTAAAATTTTCTTTCTTTGTTGTGAGCAATGCAATCTTTAATCGACGATGCGTTATACACAATTTAAAAATAAAAGGAATACTACATTTTAGAGATTTAAAGAAAAGTTGTTGATAATGACAAATTCATCGAAACTATCCAATACGTCGAATTTATTAATTGATGAAAAATTGATATCAAATATAGCCAAAATTAACAAAACGACTTCTTAGACTTAGGGCAGTGAGAATTAATTGTTTTTCACCAAAATGTTGTCATTATTTCCTTCAATAAAAATCCGATGTCGATCTTTACTGCTTTTGCAACACTTCTAGTACTCTCAGTTTCTTAGTCAAAGAAACCCTTACACAGCGCTATGTACACGTAACTAAACTCTTTCGTTCTCATAATAAAACGTAAAGAAAGGGTAGAAGTAGCAGCTGTAACTCAAAGAAAAAGTTCTATGTAGTAAATAGGCAGTTGCTCTTCGTGGTTTGGCAGCTGGTACCGAATACAAAACCGAACGATGGGTAAATAACTTAATTTAACTTATTTGTACAGGTTTTAAGTCGACTAGCAAAATCTTATTATTAATATTTCATTAAAATTGTTAATTTGGGCATGTACTGGATGTATCTAATTCGAGCTACTACACGGGAACTTTCGTTTATTTAAAAGGATTGATGTGTCGGGTATACTACTACAGCAGCGCTTCCCTATGGGGGTCGCTTAAATATTATTGAGGGTCGCGGAAACATTTCATCTTTTTTTTTCATAAATAATTAGGTAACTAGTTTTATCCCTCATTTTCGACAACACTGGCAACATTGTTTACTGTAGCTTTTGGCTGCACTGCTACTTCAACAGGGAAGATTTTATTGTCGATGTGTTGAGTTTCGTTTTGATTAATGAGATCATAAGTGCTATTCAGTATGCTTGAAAAACATTTTTTTTAAATATTTCCTACCGGAATTGGAGAATAACCAGTTAGGTTAAATTCAAAACTATTATGTGCAAATCTCAAGCTTGAATTTTCGAGGAAAAAGTTGAACACCTTTTTGGCTTTGCTCAGCAGAGTTTAAGAATTAGCTGTGGCAGTTCTTCCTCCATTTGCTACCACTTATTTGTGCGAATCGACATTTGCAGCATTGAAGGAAAGAGCATCGAGATTGCTATGAGACCAGTAGTGGCGAATAACAAGGTGGTGTAGTACTAAAACTTGAGAGAATACATTGAGTTTTTGTGGCTACTAATAAATTTGAAGATCTTGATATTTAAAAGTGTTAAATATTTAAAAATATTTGATTTCCAAAAAAAAATCATTATTTTTCATAATAAAAAAGTCAGGCCAGATTACTCTGTTGTTAAACTTTGTTTTTAAGTTTTCTATACATTTTTAGCAAATACACTGCGTAAACCAGGAACTAACGAAATTATAAAATGGTAATCAATTTAGTTTGCTTTTAATTTGATTTTTTCTAGATATTTCGTATTTTTTGTAGTATATTTCCTGCGTAACGTATTTTACTGGAAATCTAATAAAAAGAAGATAGTAATAATTTAATTAATGTCGGAGAAATCAGGTAAAAACCAAACAAATCTAATTCTGCAGATGCCGACAAGGAAAACTAAATGTTAGAAAAGGACGACCTGCCTACTAATTTAGCTTCTCTTGCGTCCGAGGTGAATAGGGATTAATATATATAAAGATCTAAGTAAACATTCATCAAGATATTGTAAACCCGTGAAACCAATCATAAATTTTGTTTTCCAAAAATATAACTGTATGAAAAAAAACAGAAATATATTTTGAGCAGTTACTTGGAATTGCGACCACAAATTGAATAAATTCTGTCATTATTGTCGATTAAAAACTTCTAATGTTTAAATACTATTCAAACCTATAAACTAAATTAGATGTGAACAATTTTTTTTTATATGTTGATACTTTGATATGTTGATTTTTGGTACCTACTTTAAAAATAGAGCTGTTTCACAATGATTTTTTGAGTTAAAAGATTGCCGTGGACGTATGGGTAATTGATAAATGTGTAAATAGACAATAATACATGCCTATTAAGTTTGTCGTTTTTATATGAGTCCAAAGCAAAGTTGAACATAACTTACTAGGAATTTTCAAAATATTATTGAAGGAATTTATTGTTTGCAAAACCAACCACCAACTCTAAATCACTTAAAAATCAAATAATGTCAAGTTTGACATTTAAATATAAACATAGTTGCATTCACAAATTAGGAAATATTCCATAGCCATACTAGATGAAAATAATTTTTGATCATACTACCCCGACACTGTAACGGTATAAGGGGTTACAGATTATGTATGTATGTACTATATTATGAATGATTGCATCAACGACTTCTCTTGAAATGTCATTTACTTTAGTCGTTAAGTAGTTACCAACTAAAGTACAAACTCATTGCTTCAGTAAAATTTTCTTTGGTACGTACATACACGAAGGTGGATTCATATATTCGTAGCCTGACTAACAAGCAGTTGTTGCACAGTTTTGAAATTCTTATAACGCATCAATCTAACCATGCTAGAACTGATTGGTAAATGACAAACTTTATAAATAAAGTTGTTGCTATTAACAAAAAAATTGTAAAAATGGATAAATTTGAAGTTTGTCCAGTGACTAAATATTTACAACATAGGTTTACCGTCACAGACATTTGTTATCGATATACAGAATACTTTAGGAAACTCTTCCTATTAACTGCATACAACTTCAAATTTATCCATTTTACAAAATCACTGTACAACTGCTTGTTAGTCGGGCTACGAATACATGAATCCACTATCGTACATGTATATAAATTTTTATATGATAAATTTAATTCATACAGTTTTCAAGTATTTCAATTCCATACTCTATTTTTCATGTCAATATACTTTTTACTGAAAAATATACCAATTTTTTGTACTAGAAATTAATTATAATAGTAGAATGGGGACAGTTTGCCCCCACCACTTTTAATTGATTCGCGGATTCGCGGTTTAATTCGCGTTTTAATTCGCGGTTTTCGCGGTTTTATTCGTGGATTGACCTAATTAATTTCGCGGTTTGATCTAATTAATTTCGCGGATTGATCTAATTAATTTCGCGGTTTGATCTAATTAATTTTCACATGTGCTACTGATTAAATTACGCATTAGATTTTTTAATTTGCTTCTGGAATTACACGTCGGCCATCTTGGATTTCTGGCGGGAATATTTGAAATTTGAATTTTTTTCCGATTTTTTCTAAGTTTAATTTGTTGGATTTGAATTTCGCGGTGTGTCGGCCATCTTGGTGCGCGCGCACTTCTCACGGCGGTTGTTTTTAATTTTCGCGGAAATATTTGAAATTCAAACTGATAGATCTATTTCGCTCTTCGAAGCTGCTGTCTCTCTCTTGCATTCACTCGCGGAAATATTTGAATTTAAAAAAGCTATTTGCGGCGGGCCCAAGTGGGAATCGAACCCGAGTTTTCTGACCATAAGCCTAAGGACCCTACCGCTACGCTATCGAGGCGTCTTGGAAATATAGGAATTGAACAAGACGTCATTTCGCAGCTGTGCCGTCACACCGTTCGATTTGAAACAAACTATTTTTCAAAAATTTATATTATGAGAATGGGGAATGTTTAACATATTGTGTTTACAGGCAGATGCAATTTTTAAAAAAATTATATATGTAACAGCTTTGCTACTAATAATAATTTTATAATTTGCAATATAATCGTTGTCCCAAGTTTCTGGTTAATTTCCATTCGCGCAGTGGTTAATTCCCATTCGACCGCTCATAATTTGAAAAGCTATATGAAATAATTACTTTATTTTTATAATTAAAACAGCGAAATCAGCGAATAAATCAGCGAACCCGCGATAATTACTTTTATTTTATATAGCGAAATCTGATTCATAAATTTGACCGTTGTAAACTTTTAAAACAGGTCGAGACTGGGCGCTCTTTGTTCAACCTTGGTGACGTATTTGCTTTGTCCGTCGGAGGTTGCACTGTAAAACACAGGTGCCGACATGCTCCGGCTCGAGAGTGGGGTGACTCTGACGTAATGTTTTTCGTACCTTCATAAAAGTGGCTGCGGACTCAATAGCGCATCGAATTGCCTCACTCCTAGTCGTCGTGTCAACACCACAAGTTTTACCTAAGATGGATCCTCGAAGTGTTAATAAGTGCCAAGAAAAACCAGGCCCCTACACCAGGAGACCGGCAGCAGAAAAAACAAGTAAGAAAACGCATCTTTTAAATAAAAAACAACACGGTGCACCGTCACAACCACCAGCCATGGACGTGGAGGCCAAGGGGTATTCACCACGTCTAGATGCCACCGAGGAGGACCTGCGGGTGTTCATTGAGGAGACGATGCCTTCCTATGACGTAACACCGATCGTGACGCCTGAGATCCGCCAAACCCGACGGGAAAAGAAACGGTTATTATGCGACCTCACTGTGCCTTTAAACAATAGCGCCAGCAAGGTTGTTCATTTGGGACTGGATCCTTATAAACAATTTTCGCCTGTTGCAAGAATTTTGAAGACCGACATTGGAGCAGGTGTTTCATTCACAGCCGAGTCGTTCATGACTTTTGTGGAAGCGCTACCGAACATGTTTGTGATGGCCAAGCAGGGGACTTTCAGATGTGAATTAACTGAGCACACAGTGGAGTACGTGAACAATGATACCTGCATGATTATTACAAAGGACCCCGAGAACAAGTTTACTCTTTACGTAACGTATGAAACACTATCAAATTTATTGCCGATGTACAACTTGATGATTGTGAAAATAAATGACTTGAAACGTGTAAAGTGCAATTTCCAAAATTTTGGTGAAGTGATCGTCGACAAAGTAATACATGCAGAAAATTTGTGTCTTGATGATTCAATCATTTTTAATACTCTGCGCTGGACTTTCGCTAACGATATTTTATTGTGGGAACTTGTGTTCAAATTTAAAATGTATGTTATTATAGAACTGCAGAAGTTGATTGATACAGATGAGCGCATGAAACCGTACATGTCCTAGTTTATATGAAATATTGTATGAAAATGTAAATAAAGAATGTTTTAAACTGTATTTCTTTTTAATTATGTAGCGAGTGTTGGTTTATACAGGCGGTAGGTTGGCCGAGTGGTTAAGGCGTCAGACTTAAGATCTGATCTCGAAAGAGGTCGTGGGTTCGATTCCCGCACCTACCATGTTTTAATGTATTTATTATGAGCGTGTTGATTTTTTAGGTTAGTTTATTCACGACGGCCCTACTGTAATAATCGCTCACTGCATAAAAATGGAGCATCAGTTTTCTCATCCTTTTTCGGCTATCATAGCAGGCCCCTCAGGATCGGGCAAATCGTTTTTTGTAATAAATTTCTTGAAAAATATGAAAAAACTCTGCAGTGTAAATTTCGCTAAAGTTATTTGGTGTTATGGCGAGTGGCAAAAATTGTACGAAGATTTAAAATCTTTAGTCGAATTTCAACAAGGTCTGCCAGACATGGCATCTTTTGAGGGGTCCGAACCCAAACTTTTAATAATCGACGATTTAATGAGGGAAACAAATAGCTCAGTCGTAGACATATTCACCAAGGGGAGCCATCACCACAATCTCAGTGTTTTTTTTATTACGCAAAACATTTTTCACCAAGGAAAAGGACAGAGGGATATTTCCCTAAATGCCCATTACATTATTCTTTTCAAAAATCCACGAGATAGAGCTCAAATAAAGCACTTAACCAGACAGATATGTCCAGAAAACCCGCGATTCCTTCAAGAAGCATACGAGGACGCCACAGCTAGGCCACACGGGTATTTGTTATTCGACTTAAAGCAAAGTACACCTGATATAGCGAGGTATAGAACATCTATTTTTCGCCAAGATGGGGCGTGCTATATTTATATTCCGAAAAAGGGGTATAAAAGCTCGTACACTAATCAATTTACTCTCATTCATTAGTGATGTCTCGATCAGTAATTAGAAATTCGGAGTTGTTACGTGCTCTACATAAACTCGGACCAAAGGAGCGAACCGCGTTATTAAAAGCCGTAGGCGATAAACAAATTCATTGTATCTGCGAGTGTGTGCATAATACCTTAAAAGGAAAAATACCTTTATCACTTAATCAAAAATCAACGATCTCGAAGCATAAAGCTGTTCTTAGGAGTTTAGTCAAGCCTGGAGAGTCTATAAAAAAGAAGCGTCAAATACTAATACAGAAGGGTGGCGCTTTCCTACCACTAATATTAGCTCCATTAATTACTGGTGTATTGAGTTCTATTTTCAAATAAGATGGAAAATACCCGAAAAATGATGATTGTACCGCCTGAATTCATGCATCGCTTTAAGGATACAGAGAAATCAGAGCAAAATATATTATCGCAGCTTGACGACGAAATGCAAAAGGTTTTATCGTCTAAATTAACCGATCACGATAAATGGCTACAGTACAATCAGGTTTTACAAAGGTACCTTCATTTTGCGGATCAAACGAGGCAATCAATCAAGATACCTATAGAATCGAACAACAGGGGTATTTCAGACGCATATATTTTATCGACGCTCCCTAATACTTTTAAGAAAAACGGTGAAGCCTTTTTACAGCTTCTAAGAACGTCGGATGAAGTGGAGTGGGACGGCAAGGGCACAGTCAGCATAAAAGGTGAAATTTTACCGTCCTCCAACATTATTGATTTAATGCATGATGTTCTAAGACCTAAGAAAACTACAAATCCGCCAGGCCGACACAAGTTCCTCGATAACATTAAAGAGAACAATGTACCTCAAGTGCTGTTTGGGGATTCTAAACGTCAAAATGCACCAGACGTGAGTAAATCAGATGTGGAGGGTGACGTCGATCCTAAATCAAAGTTAATAGCGACTGCAACAACGTCCAAGCAAGAGGGTTCAACGCGAAAAACACCGAAAACAACGCAAAGATCGATATCGAAAATAAAGGGTATTTCTGGCTGGGAGCGTCTTAAACTTTAACATAGCAGAAATGAATTTGGATGCTATCTATTATGATCCGGCCAACCCAGTAGGCTTCGCAGGCGCAAACTCATTAATTTCTTCCGTGAAAAATAGTCACCCCAGTGGTGAAGTAAAGGATTGGCTAAAGAAACAGGACGCCTATACTATTCACAAAACTGCAAGAAAAAAATTCCCTAGAAACAAATACATTGTTAGCAACATTTTCGAATTATGGCAGGCTGATCTCTGCGACATGCGCAGTTTAGCCCCACACAATGACGGAAATAATTTTATTCTCACCGTAATTGATGTGTTTAGTAAAATGGCCTGGGCGAGGCCTCTTAAATCTAAAACGGCTACTTCAGTAATAAACGCATTTCGTGAAATATTTGCTGAAGCCGGTAACACGCCCATAAATTTACAAACCGATAAAGGCAAAGAATTTGTTGCTAGAGCCGTACAGAATTTTTTCAAACAACACGATATCACGTTTTATGTGACGCAAAACCCCGATGTTAAAGCATCAGTCATTGAGCGTTTCAATAGAACATTAAAAACCAGAATGTGGCGCTATTTCACATACTCTAATTCATACAAATACATAGACGTATTACAAAATTTACTGACTTCGTATAACAACCGCCATCATTCAAGCATCAAGATGGCACCCTCCGCAGTAAATGATGGTAATATACTGGAAGTGTGGAACAATCTGTACAGAAAGGGGATGGGAGTCGACAGGAAGCCTAAATATAAAGTGAACCAACATGTAAGAATTAGTAGAACGAAGGACGCATTCGAGAAAGGATATGAAACTAATTGGAGCGGCGAAGTGTTTATAATTAAAAAAGTGATTCTTAGAAAACCACCTGTGTACGAAATAGTTGATTTAAGCAACGATACGATAGAGGGCGTCTTTTATGAAGAGGAATTACAGCCAGTGACTTTGGATGATAACGCTTTGTTTAAAGTCGAACAAGTGTTAAAAGAAAGAGGACACGGTCAGCGCAAAGAGTACTTTGTAAAGTGGCGAAATTATAACGACAAGTTCAACTCTTGGATTCCTGCAGCTAATCTTCAGCAACTATGAATACAGATGAAGAATTTTATCTAACATTACTTAGCAATAGTTCTATGAGCTATTTTCCAAATAACACCACAGCACAATTCATAACGCAGCTCCCTAAACGAATAAGGTTACCGGGGCAATGGGTTACAGGTATTGCGGAAGTGCAATATCCATGCTCCTTTTTGGCCGTGACAGATACAGAAAATCTAGTCTATTATCGCACAGAAATACCTAAAGTGCAAGCCGGAGAAGAAACGTATACTGAGTTGAAAAAAGTATTGCAAAACGCTAATTCATATTTTAAAAGTGATAGAGAACAAATTTACTATGGTAGCGATGGATGGCACGTAATCTGTATTCAGCCAGGCAATTATGAAAACATTGAACATATTACAGCCGAAATTAACAATCACAGGTTATTAGAAAAGTTGATGAATTTTCAATATAATAGAGTAACAAAACGAGTGTCTCTTGAAATTAAAACGTCGTCATTGAAAATGCTAGGATTTTCACAACGTCTGGCCTTACAACTTGGTTATAAACCTGATATAAATATAGCTGAAGCACCTGTACCAAGCCACCCCGCAAATATCTGGGTTGGTTTACCATCACAAATGTTTATTTACTGCGATATTGTGGAACCACAGCTTGTAGGAGATGTCTTGGCTCCGCTTCTTCGTATTGTTAACGTGACCTCTGATAATTATAATTACGGTTGCCACAAAGACGCCATATTTTCGCCGACTCATTATATAAATGTCATGAAGAGGGAATTTGAGAATATCGAGATAAATATAAGGACCGAAACGTCGGGTGTGATGCCATTCGAGTTTGGAACGTTGAGTTTAAAACTACACTTTAAGAGGATACAGTAGCTGCTATGGATTGTCCTTACCAACAATACTACACCAATCAGGCAGGTCAAGGCATTGGAGCTATCTACAGAGGAGCAGCCTACCAGAGAGGTCATGGTATCGGAAGCTTTTTAGGAGGAATATTTCGTAGTATCCTGCCTCTTTTTAAAACCGGTGCTAAAGTTGTTGGAAAGGAAGCTTTAAGGACAGGCGCTAACATTTTAGGAGATGTTAGTGAAAGTCGACCGCTAAAAGAAGCGTTCCATAACCGTGTACAGGAGGCTGGAAAGAATCTCAAACGTAAAGCCGACAGAAAAATAGATACTCTAATGGAAGGATCGGGATATAAAAGGCAACGCACTCTGAATTACAATCAGTCTACAAGAAAAAACGCTAAGCAGAAGCTGGTCAAACCCGCATACGCCGATATCTTTACCAGCAAGTAGTTTTCACAATGGCGTTTTTGCATGCGCAGTCTTGTGAGTGTGTTAAATCAGAGTTAGATTTGTTCGCTCTGCCCGCAACTCAAACCAGTATCGAAAATGGACAATGGATTTTTTACAAACCGCTTTCCTCGCTTAATGACGATGCACCGATTGAATTTATTGTGCCTGGAAACGGTAACGATTATATCGATTTAAGTCAGACCATGTTATACATTACTGCTAAAATTGTTAAACAAGATGATACACCATTAACCGACAAAGATGATGTAGGCCCTGTTAATAATTGGATGCACTCTATGTTTAATCAAGTTGAGGTGTATTTGAATCAGAAGCTTGTGAGCCCGCCAAACAATACATACGCATACCGCTCATACATTGAAACTCTGCTGAATTACGGCAATGGTGCTAAATCAACCCATTTAACATGCACACTATGGTACAACGACACAGCCAATAACATGGATGACATCACTACGCATAATGAAGGATTTGTAAAGCGGAAATTTTTTACTGCTGCAAGTAAGCAAGTCGAAATGATGGGACATGTGCATTCCGATTTATTCAATCAAGAAAAATTTCTTATAAACGGAGTTGAAATGAAAGTCAAATTTATCAGATCCCGAGATTCTTTCAATTTAATGGCAGCCGAAGGATCTACATTCAAAGTGAAAATTAGTGATGCCAGCTTACTAGTGAGAAAAATGAAAATAAATCCGTCTATTTTGTTGGCTCACACCAAAGCTTTGGCGACTGCGCCTGCTAAATACCCCATTACAAGATCCGATGTTAAAGTGTTAACTATTCCGGCTGGTGTGCAAAGAAAATCTTTAGATAATATTTTTCTGGGGCAATTACCAAAACGATGCATTGTAGGTTTTGTATCGAATAAAGCATTTAACGGCCATTATGCAGCAAACCCTTTCAATTTTAATAACTACAAAATCAATTATTTCTCCCTATACATCGACGGTCAACAAATTCCTTCAAAACCTCTACAGCCTGATTTTTCTAAGAATGGCATGTACGTTCAAGCATATCACACACTATTCTCGGGTAGCGGTATACACTTCCTCAATGAAGGCAACGCTATAAAACGTGAAGATTACCCTTATGGCTACTGTCTATTTGCTTTTGATTTAACCCCCGATCTGGCTGCAAATGCAACAACACACTGGAACCTTCTTAAAAATGGCGCTCTACGTTTAGAGGTGGGTTTTCAAAACGCGTTAGAAGAAACTATTAATTGTCTAGTTTATGCAGAGTTCGATAACGTCGTAGAAATTGACAAACACAGAAATGTGCTGGTGGATTTTAGTAGTTAAAAACCAACAACAGTTTTTTAAAATTTAGTCATGCTCAAACATTTCGTCAGTATGGACAGTGCCTTCGTAGATCTGCAAGGGTTCCGTGGTGATAAGAAACAGTTTATTCCGAAAGAAGTGGCTGTTATTTCAGCAGATGGCAACCAGTTAGCAATTTTCGTTTTAAAACCTCCTGCAAAATATGACACTCTGCCCTATTTCGTTAAAAAAGGCATAAACTATCTGGAGCATAGACATCACGGTCTAACCTGGGATTCTGGTACTATACATTTTGATGAATTTGAAACCGAGCTAGCACGAGTTCTCAAAAAATTTGAAAAAGTGTACGTTAAGGGCCAAGAAAAGAAGGAGGTTCTAAGTTTTCTGAATAAAATCGTCGTAAATTTGGAGGATTTCGAGTGCCCGTCTTTAAAAGTTTTGCGAAAAAGTACTGCTGCCGTACGCTGTCTTAATCACAACATCCGTTCGCCTGTATGTGCATTGGAAAACATACTAATTTTATCCGACTGGTGGCGCAATGAATACACTGGAAGTTCAGAAAATATTGCAAACAATCCCGAGTCTGTTGAATGTGAAACGCTATGTTTTTGCTTCTGATCAACTCCCTACAAGAATTGCAAGACCTGTGGCAATCATCGTCAACACAGATCCAGCAAACCGACCTGGACAACATTGGAATGCAGTGTATATAGACCAATATGGATATGGGGAATACTTTGATTCATACGGCCGCCCTCCAAGCGGTTATCATTTAAAATTTTTACAACAAAATTCAATCAGCTGGTCTCATAATCCAAAAATTTTGCAAGATTTTAGCTCTAACGTTTGCGGCATATACTGTTTAATGTATCTATATTTTAAAATGAATGGTGCATCTATGATAAGTTTTGTAAACCTGTTCACTGATAATTTAGTTTCTAATGACACATATGTAAAAGCACTATATATCCAATACTTCACATTAATAAACTTGTTTAATGTTATTTAGAAAATAAAAACACAAATAGTTTGTAATTAAACATATTTTTATTACACACAAAATATTTAATAAATGTATTTACAATATTCGGTTGTTTTATTTACAAAAATTAACATCCTCTTAAACCTAGCATGCAAAATAAAACTAACATGCAAATAAAACTAACATGCAAATAAAACTAACATGCAATTAAAATCTAACATGCAGTTAAAGTTAGCGCAAATTGAACCATGTGACAATAAGTGCAATATTTAATGTACGTTTTGCGACAGTCGTGGTTAGTTTTCTAAAATGATTGAAATTAAATATTATGAAACCAATTGCCACAAAGCGGGTCTTATGAAATGTGAACACTAACCACACGTCGAAAATACGTACGAACAAATAGGCAATTACATGTAAACATAATGCATAAATCAAAAATTAGTTTAAATACTTTTGTTTACAAAAATATGTGGCTACAAGTGCAATAAGTTGTTGCATAAAAACATCATAAAAGTTAAAAAAGACAATACAAAATATAAAATATTGTTATAAAAACAGTTGATTATAAAAAGAACGAAACTGTACGCAATATAGACACTAGTCTGCTTTAAACCCATAAGGTAGGGTGTCATAACTATCTTCAACACGCCTACGTTTAGTGTACTGAACCCTATAAATTTTCTTTTCGGGCTTAGATATGACTTGATACATCCCTGTACGGGCAATTTTCCGGTCGGTCTCTACATACGTCGCGGCGGCATTGTCAAGAACCATGCTCTTAAGGGTATCAAAATTTACTTTTTCTGCATTTTTGTAGTTTAAAGTTATGCCTTTTACTTTACATACAAATTCGTAAGCGTTTTTATTGGTCGAGAAAACCTTAAATGCATAGTTTTTAGGCCCGCCGCTAACAAATTCCGTAATAAAGCTACCTGGCCCATATTCCCTCATCTCGTCCGTCATATCCCCCAAAAAATCGCCCACAGGAGGTACCCATTCACCAGGCTTTTGGGTCAGCAATATGGAATCGGTATCAAAATACAAAACGCGCTCCCCTAATTGTTCCAAATATTTATATAATTCAAGTCTTGCATTGGCTGTGGTGTATGCAGCCAATACAACATTGACCGTTTTGAGCGAAACTATTCCCTCCTCAGGTCTATCCCAGATTACAATTATCACGTCCTCATCGACTATCATGATTGAATGAACCTGTATTGAAGGATCAGTTAGCATTTTAAAAAAGTCATAGGGATCTGAAAGAATGCTTGTCTGCATCAAATTCTCCCTTTGCCCAAATTTGCCCCAGAATGCATTTAAATTTAATTTTGAACTGTAACGCATGCCAGAATTCAAACAAATTTTATCCTTTTCTAAGGTTACGCCTTCTCGTTCTAAATATTCGGCTAAATATTGATCCTTGGCGTTTTCGTTGTTACACCAAGCAGGCCACCCACTACATTCCTGTTTTGATTTTAAAAAATTATCGACATATCCCGAAAATAGACCGCCTGTTTTAGTGGCCCTGTTATATTGCACAATATCGTACGCCCATATTTCATGAAACTCGAGCACACGGTATCCCAGTTGAACAGCTTTTTTTAGTTCATCGGACACATATGTTCCGGTAAACTTGCGCGAGTCTTCTGCATGGATGCAGTCACCAGGGAAGCTGGTTTCGGCACATAACCTGCATAACACAAACATTAATTTGCCATGCATTCGGAGGGGTAAAACTGGATGATAAAGATTTTGAGGCGGCAATACAGTGCATTTAATTAATCCATCGATTGAATCGAGAGGAAACTGTCTACACTCCGCATCACCAACGTATACTTTAGGATGGCCTACAGGATACTTGCCATATTTATTAACGAAAGGATAAAGACTACAAACATCGAAATATTTTATCTGCTCGTTTTCCTGGCATTTATAATGAAGTTTTACAGCATTAGTACGCCCGCCGAAAAAACTATCTCGCGGATTTAACGGGGTATTTCTAATAATGTCGTGATTGTTTACAAAATTAGCTGCATTATGATTATATTTCAAAAATAAATTAAATTCGCATTCCCACATTTCTACAAGCGTATAACCTGCCCTTCTAATTCTCGAGGCAGATGCTTCTGTTGCCTCGCGACGAACAAACATTGTATCATTTTTCACATTTGATAAATCTACGGTTTGGTCAGGGTAGCATTGCTCACAACCGTGGAAATAGCAACCGTGAAAATTATAAACAGTGTTCGTTTCTGCACAAAAACCATCTACCAAAAGACCTTCAGGCAATCGAACTTCTCTATTATTACCGGCATGTTGAATGGCGATACCTTGCTCGTGTCCTACCCATAAAAGCCATTTAATTGCAATCGTCGACTGCCTATCCCCTAACCTGTATCCGCCTGGTGGAATAATTGCGATCGTGTTTTCTTTCAAAAAATTTCGCCTGTAAACTAAACTGCAACAGCCGGCTATTGTGTTACACTCTCTAAAAGGATCTACTCCATTTTCTTTGTTATAACGTGTCCAAAACTGTATACAAGCCTTGCGCAATATATCGACATCTTGAATACAGTATTTGACTATTGCTTCTTGCATGTCAAATACTGCGTTCTGAGCGATTTCCGAATTATACCACGCAAGGAAAGTTGCTCGATCCATAGGAGACATTTCATCGGCCATATAGTAATGAGTTGGGGGCAATACTCCAATATAATTTTGATTCTCTAACTTGTTAAATAAATGGGGAAAGTATCCTTTTGTAGCTTCAAAATTAAATGTTTTGGGCAGCTTAGCTAATGCTACAGGCAAAAAATTTAAAGAGTCTATAAATTTAACATTGGGGCAGGTGATGCACATTAATTTTGTACCGGTGGCAATAATTTTCGGGGCCCACTTTTTCTGATGCTTTACAATATGCTGCATAATAAAAGAGCCATCATATCCCTTCATATTATGCGCCAGGGCAAAAACGTTAGCGATATTGGACAATTTAGAAATATATTCTAGCAAACTTTGAACGGGATTATTTTTAAACACATGTTGACGAGGACCGCAAATTCTGCAAGCCTGCTCGATATCGTCAAGATTAATACAAGAATTGCATACATTTTGCGAGACACATAAATTTGGCTCATGCAAAAAAACATTAGGTTCACCTTCCAAAGCCGTTTCCTGTCTTGCCTCAAAATCATAAAAAACGAAAATAAACTTTTTAGACAATTTAGGACTCTTTTTCTTTGCCATATAACATAAATGTCGGGTTGGCATATCTTTCGCGCAGGTGTGGCAATATTTTACACCACACGTATGACCTTTCTTGTTGTTTTGCCAGTATGTCGTGAGACATACTCCACACCTTTTTAAAGTTTTGCATAATGATTTTGTATGTTCGTCAAAACATTCCCGACCACGAAAATCCCTATGGCAATTATTGCAAGCTATTGGGTCCAAAAATAGGTTACAGGGCGGTTTTGAATGACAACACGGGCAAATATAAGGGCAATTTTTGTGTCTCTGCTTATTATTGGTGCGGGTTAAACAAAATTCGCAAAAATAGCCGGTTGTAAAAGCTGAAGTTAAACTGGTTATCACATTGTAATGTTGATCCTCCAATAACAAATTTAATATTTTTCTAGTGGATTCCCTAGGCCCCTCGTAATATTTACTGGCGCCAATACGCGAATTATAAACGACAATGGTGTAATTAGCTAGATACAACTGAAATTGTTCCAAGTGTTCTCGCGTGGCCCCATTGATTAGATTAACACCGACATTTTCACAAAGCTCATACGATTTCTGTGTTAGGATTGGGTAGCCTGCTTTATAGAGATGCAAATCTGGATCATTATCTACCCAAGCTTTGGCCAGAATAAGTGCTCGGGCAAGACAGTAATTGTCATCATTTCTTACAGTTAATATGCCCGGTTTCCTTCGAGAAAATTCCTCAAAACTAACGCCAGTCATTCTGATACGTGATTTTCCATATCCAACAGGCAAAGTGATTCGGTTTACATGCAATGTCATTTTATCGTGAGCAAAAAACTTAGCGTTAGATTGAAGTATTTTCTCCAAGGTCGACATTACAACACCGGCGTTGAGTTGGTCAACACGGCGGAAAGAAATGCCTATCGGCTTGTCTGCAAAATTATCGTTCCTTAAAACTAGACCTATCTTATCAGAAGCCGATGCCCCCCTGGTGATATGTGTGATGATCTCATCGAATGCATTCTGTAAATAAGGGTTTCAATAAGTTAAAACGTCTAGCTCACCATATTTCAAAATATTAACTGAGTATATAACGTTGCAAATGTTTGAAATATTAAACTATCAATTTCAAAATTTGTAAAACCGAACTAAAACTACAGCAATGAATTTAGAACATGTGACTAAAAAATAAACTATAAATCCATTTAAAATCAATAAATAACTTGCGGCGTAAATTTAGAGTGGTTGTTTTCGATACACATATAGTTATACTTACACGAAGCCATATGACAGGGTTGCTCGTCGCAGCCTCTACCTCGTTGAATTTGAAGGTCAAGGTGAGAGCTTCAGTGTTGAACTTCTTTATCATCCTGCGACCTTCACCCATCAACGTAATATACTGAAGTCTTTTCACCGACGATGGTTTTGCAGGAACCGACATGTCTGCAGAGGTCGATGGCTTTGGGTTATTCTGCTGTAAATTAAAAAAGAAGTATGTTAGAAACACTTCACCGTAAAATTACTTGTGTGCCCCAAACGGGTTTTATTTTAGTTTCATGAATCAAAATTTTCTAATGGTCGATTTAAATATAAAAATGACGGTTATACTTACATTTGTCGATGAAATGACCAGGGACGATTGACGCGTATCTTCGTCCAAACAACGTTTATTAGAACCAGTAGACGTAGATGCCCCATCCTGTAATTTGTGATTTATATGAGTATTATTTAAGTAACAACACCTATGTGATGATTTGAAACGGATAACGGCAAATGAGTTTTAAACTAATAGGTTTTAGAATTGTTACTGCAAAATGTAGGAAACTTTCGCACATTTAAAAAATAGTTCGGCAAAACTTACATGTGCTAACATTTCGCCAATTGCAGAAGTCCTTGGGGTAGGTCGTTGCTGCCCTGCATGGACGGTCTCCAACATGGCGGACGTACTCGATGGCCCTGGATTATTCATTTGCTGTAAATTAAAAAAGAAGTATGTTACAATCACTTCACCGTAAAATTACTTGTATGGCCCCAAACGGGTTTTATTTTAGTTTCATGAATCAAAATTTTCTAATGGCTGATTTAAATATAAAAATGACTGGTGTACTTACATTTTCCGATGAAATGACCAGGGGCGATTGACGCGTATCTTCGTCCAAGCCACGTTTAACAGAAGGCCCCGTCGACGTCCATGCTCCATCCTGTAATTTGTGATTTATATTAGCTTTTTTAAGTAACGGGGCTATGTGCTATTTTAAATCGACTAACGACAAATGAGTTTTAAACTAATAGGTTTTCAGAATTGTTGTTGCAAAAGGCTGGAAACTTTCACACATTTAATAATTTTCTAAAAATAGGAAATATATTTTTACTTACCGATAGGGAGGCAAACGACTGCTTGGCCCGAATTCTTCCGACGGCTTGACACAACTCGAAATAAGTATGAAAATACGACGGTTCCAGAAGTACGCCCTCGTTAGTTAGTTTATGTTGAATTATTTTAAAGGCTAGTAAAACAAATTCCTCATTTGTATATAGCCCGTTCTTGAAATAATCAAGAATTTGGTAGGCGGTTAACTCTGATGTGTTCATCGTTGCAGATGAAAAAGCAATTCACACACTGTAGCACTTACACTCACGCTTTCAAAAGATAGCTGGCACTTGCACTACGATGCGTCTTCAGGTGAGGAATGTGGCGGAATGAACGAGGTATGCTCGTCTTGTAGTGATTTAGGCAGGAGAAAGCGGTTCGCGAAAGCGCTGGAGGGCAAACCGTTACGTTTCACTGCACCAAACAAAGGAGCCTCGCGTCACCAAGGTTGTTTAAATGAACAAAACACATGTCTCGACCTGTTTTAAAAGTTTACAACGGTCAAATTTATGAATCAGATTTCGCTATATAAAATAAAAGTAATTATCGCGGGTTCGCTGATTTATTCGCTGATTTCGCTGTTTTAATTATAAAAATAAAGTAATTATTTCATATAGCTTTTCAAATTATGAGCGGTCGAATGGGAATTAACTACTGCGCGAATGGAAATTAACCAGAAACTTGGGACAACGATTATATTGCAAATTATAAAATTATTATTAGTAGCAAAGCTGTTACATATATAATTTTTTTAAAAATTGCATCTGCCTGTAAACACAATATGTTAAACATTCCCCATTCTCATAATATAAATTTTTGAAAAATAGTTTGTTTCAAATCGAACGGTGTGACGGCACAGCTGCGAAATGACGTCTTGTTCAATTCCTATATTTCCAAGACGCCTCGATAGCGTAGCGGTAGGGTCCTTAGGCTTATGGTCAGAAAACTCGGGTTCGATTCCCACTTGGGCCCGCCGCAAATAGCTTTTTTAAATTCAAATATTTCCGCGAGTGAATGCAAGAGAGAGACAGCAGCTTCGAAGAGCGAAATAGATCTATCAGTTTGAATTTCAAATATTTCCGCGAAAATTAAAAACAACCGCCGTGAGAAGTGCGCGCGCACCAAGATGGCCGACACACCGCGAAATTCAAATCCAACAAATTAAACTTAGAAAAAATCGGAAAAAAATTCAAATTTCAAATATTCCCGCCAGAAATCCAAGATGGCCGACGTGTAATTCCAGAAGCAAATTAAAAAATCTAATGCGTAATTTAATCAGTAGCACATGTGAAAATTAATTAGATCAAACCGCGAAATTAATTAGATCAAACCGCGAAATTAATTAGATCAAACCGCGAAATTAATTAGGTCAATCCACGAATAAAACCGCGAAAACCGCGAATTAAAACGCGAATTAAACCGCGAATCCGCGAATCAATTAAAAGTGGTGGGGGCAAACTGTCCCCATTCTACTTGGGTGCATTTTAGGCTAAAATGAAGAATTGAAGGTTTTTAGAAATTTCACCCACAAGGGGATGAAACGTTAAAGTAAAAAGAAGTTGAAAAGGAGGTTAAAGTTATTGATTTTTTTCAATGTGTCCAGTTTAGAATAAAATGAAAGGATTTCCGAAACTCCACCTCCAAGTGGTGGTAACTGGTATTTTGCTACAATTTATGAATACAACATTTAATAAGTATATTTATTATTATTCTTCTAATTGGTATACTAAACCTATAGTTTTATCAATCTATACACGGAGAACACATTTCCAGGGGATACGTGAAGCATAAAAGAGTTATGGAGAACTTTTTTCAGAAGAATATTGTTTAGTTTTTACCTACAATTTTGTTTTGCAGCGTTATTTAGTTTAGCGTATTGAGTGAAGGAGGAGGGGAGCATTCTAGAATTCGTTTAAGATTTAGAAGAAAAAACATTTGTAGTCCGTACGAAGAACGGGTATCTTGCTAGTTATTCATATAACAAATATTTCATAAGTAGCTTGATGGAAAAACATTTATAATCACCAGATATAAATGTGTAGAAATACATAAAATGTTGATTCTTGATATATTATAAACCCATAATATATCCTTACAGACAGTACGCCAGTGCCAAACGGAAACAACTATCCGCCATATGCAACCTCCATTCTCGACGCAACCTCATCTGGTAAATGCTCCTTCCTGTTGTTTTATATTGAAAGAGTTTTTTAAATAAAAACATTAAAGTTCGCCATTTTGGATTCAATGACGGTCAATTATCACTTTATTTTATTAGATTATAAGTTGCAGTATATGCGCGATATAGAATATGAAATAGATATTCTGGTTTTTAAAACATATTTACTTTATTTATATTTTAAAATAATAACTTATCCCCAAATAGCCCCCTCGCTCATCCCAGTCGCGGGTCCCAGCATAAGGAACCAAATGACACCACCCTCAATACTCAATCACAAAAATGCACACGGGATATCAAAAATTCTAGTTAGAATATCAACAATTAGTTTACAGGTGTTGTTTATGCTGGCAGCAATTGCTAGTTGAATTTATTATTGTTGTAACTTAGAAATAACAACTTGAAAACAATTCTCGCTATTTGTTTGGCCGTAAAATATTCTGCATCCTTAATTTGTACCATGCCCACTAACAGGAATTGGTGATTTCGACATCTTTGACGTCTGGTACACGCCCACTAATTCGACGTTTTGGACATTTTCGGCGATATGTCCACTCACAGGATTCGGCGTTTTGTCCAGGCTAACTAATTCGGCGATTTGTCCATTTTCGGCGATATGTCCACCGACAGAATTCGGCGTTTTGGGCATTTTCGGCGTTTTGTCTACGGTAACTAATTCGGCGATTTGTCCATTTTCGGCGATATGTCCACCGACAGAATTCGGCGTTTTGGGCATTTTCGGCGTTTTGTCCACGCTAACTAATTCGGCGATTTGTCCATTTTCGGCGATGTGTCCACCGGCAGCATTCGGCGTTTTGGGCATTTTCGGCGTTTTGTCCACGCTAACTAATTCGGCGATTTGTCCATTTTCGGCGTTGTGTCCACCGACAACATTCGGCGTTTTGGGCATTTTCGGCGTTTTGTCCACGCTAACTAATTCGGCGATTTGTCCATTTTCGGCGATATGTCCACCGACACAAACGGGGGTTTTGAACAAAATCCAGCGATGCCAACTTTCCGATCCATGTGGGGTCATTTTACACGGTTCGGCGATTTGTCCATTTTCTGCGATATGTCCACGGACAGAATTCGGCGTTTTGGGCATTTTCGGCATTTTGTCCACGATAACTAATTCGGCGATTTGTCCATTTTCGGCGATGTGTCCACCGGCAGCATTCGGCGTTTTGGGCATTTTCGGCGTTTTGTCCACGCTAACTAATTCGGCGATTTGTCCATTTTCGGCGTTGTGTCCACCGACAACATTCGGCGTTTTGGGCATTTTCGGCGTTTTGTCCACGCTAACTAATTCGGCGATTTGTCCATTTTCGGCGATATGTCCACCGACACAAACGGGGGTTTTGAACAAAATCCAGCGATGCCAACTTTCCGATCCATGTGGGGTCATTTTACACGGTTCGGCGATTTGTCCATTTTCTGCGATATGTCCACGGACAGAATTCGGCGTTTTGGGCATTTTCGGCATTTTGTCCACGCTAACTAATTCGGCGATTTGTCCATTTTCGGCGATATGTCCACCGACACAAACGGGGGTTTTGAACAAAATCCAGCGATGCCAACTTTCCGATCCATGTGGGGTCATTTTACACGGTTCGGCGATTTGTCCATTTTCTGCGATATGTCCACGGACAGAATTCGGCGTTTTGGGCATTTTCGGCATTTTGTCCACGATAACTAATTCGGCGATTTGTCCATTTTCGGCGATATGTCCACCGAGAGAATTCGGCGTTTTGGGCATTTTCGGCGTTTTGTCCACGCCAACTAATTCGGCGATTTGTCCATTTTCGGCGATATGTCCACCGACAGCATTCGGCGTTTTGGGCATTTTCGGCGATTTGTCCACTGAAACGAATTCGGCGTTTTGGGCACGATTCGGCGTTTTGGGCATTAAAATACGATTCGGCGTTTTGTCCATTCGGCGATATGTCCAGGTCCCGAGATAGGGACTTCGTTGCGAAGTTATGATCGGCGCGGCGTCCAGAGGATGTTCTTCTCCGACACCTTTTCAATTAAAGTTGAATTTCAAAATGGAGGGCCGCTAACGTTAACTAGCACGATTACCACTGCAGTTAATGTAACTTCTTTTGCACAAAAACACCTCACTTTAGAATAAATGTTTCTCAAGCTTTGCGTCCAAAATGGTGAAAAATATAAGTCCAGATCAAAATTATATCAGAATATGAGTATAAGTATACAAATTTCAGAAAGGAGAATAAAATTGTCGAAAATGAAAAACAAATGTTGAAACTATATCAAGACTTACAGCAAACTTAAGAATCAACTTCTCAACATAACTAGCAGAGTTGACGATCTCGAGCAATATTCTCGAATATGCAACGTAGAGATTCAAGGCGTTCCTGAATTTAAAAATGAAAACCTACTTCAAGTAGTCTCTACTATTGGTAATAAATTAGGATGTTCCATAAAAAAGGAGCATATCGACGTTGTCCACCGTATTCAACCAGTAAAAAAGTCAGATGCACCAAAACCAGTGATAGTCAAGTTCTTTGCCCGTGAAATCAAGAATACGCTTATGTCAGCTTATCGCAAGTCAAGAAACTTGAAGTCAGAAGATGTCGGATTTGGAGGATCCTCTCATAAAATTTTCTTGAATGACCACCTGTCGCCTACAAGGAAAAACCTACTTCACCGTGCAAGAGCCCTGTGTAGTGAGCATAATTTTAAATATGTGTGGGTGCGCGATAATAAGATCTTGGTGCGAAAATCAGAAAATTTGCAAATTATTCACATTAGCAATGAAGCGGATCTGTCTAAAATAATATAAACTGTGTTCTTTTCTATTGTAGTTACAGTATCGATCATGGCTCTGTCAATTTATTACCAGAATATTCGTGGTCTCCGTACCAAAACTGATAAAGTAAAAGCTCAAATAATTAGTAACAACTACGATGTTATTTGTTTTACAGAAACATGGCTTTTGCCTAGTATTCACTCCAATGAAATTTTCGACGACAGGTACATTGTATATAGACGTGATCGCGATTATGCTGCTACTAACCAAGTTTTGGGAGGTGGAGTTCTTATAGCTGTCCTTAAAAAATATGATAGTTCCTCTTGTTTGTCCTATAATAGCACGGCCGAGGATCTTTGGATCAAAATTATGTTAAAAAACAATACCTGCTTATATGTATGTAACGCTTATTTGCAGGACAAGCACGAGGAGCATCTCGGAAAAGTGATTGATATTGTACTGCAGATGCGTCAGAACTCACACTTTTTAGTTTTAGGTGATTATAATTGTCCCAATATAATTTGGAAGAGACAGGAAAGTTTTTTATATCCTGAAACTGTATCCGGTCGATTATCAGAGATCATTTCTGACTCCATCAGTATTTGCAATTTCAAACAATACAATCATGTTTCAAACGCTAATAACAAATTGCTAGATTTGGTATTTTCTGACACTAGCGTATCAGTTGAATCGGCGACTGAATTTACATTGTCGAAAATAGACAGCCATCACCCGCCACTAGCTATCACTGTAGATTTGGACTTATTTACCTCGTTAGCAAATATATCGCACCCTAAGTATCTTTTTCATAATGCTGATTACGCAAAAATTAATGCCGATCTCGCGAGTCAGAACTGGTCTCTTGCTTTAAATCATCTAAACATTGATAACGCAACCGATACTTTTTACAATATTCTTTATTCAGTTATTGATAGACATGTAGAAAAACGTACTCCTAAGCACAACGACAAATACCCAGTATGGTTCTCACGTGAGTTAATAGTTTTAATAAAAGAAAAAACTAAAATTAGAAATAGAATAAAATCCTATAACAGGGACTGTGATAAAATACGTTTTAACTTTCTTAGATCTAAGATTAAGTCATTAACCGATCAGTGCTACTCTCGCCATATAGATAAAATAGAAAAAAATATTCAATCAAATACTAAACAATTTTGGTCTCACGTTAGGCAGAATAAAACAGATTTTGGACTTCCATCTAAAATGACTGACAATGACACTTCCAGTAATATTCCAACGATAATAGCCAATTATTTCGCAGTTCATTTTTCATCAGTTTGGGAACCTGCTGCATTTAAACCAATGCAAAATATTAATACACCCTCACCGGATATTCCCTTTTCCGAATTATCACTTAGTCAAAATGAAATACAGGATACTCTTTCTAATCTCGACGTTTCTAAATCTAAAGGCCCTGATGGTATTGATCCATATTTTATAAGAAATTGTTCTCACACTTTATGCTATCCTCTACAGCTTTTGTTTAATAAATCATTGAAATGTGGTGTATTTCCAACTAAGTGGAAGTTAGCTTATATTACGCCTATTTTTAAATCAGGCGATAAATCAGTGGTAACTAATTATCGACCTATTTCGAAGCTCTCGGTATTTGGAAAGGTATTTGAAAGCATAATAAACAAGTACTTAATGTCTTTTATGGAAGCTTATATAACTCCCAAGCAACATGGATTTTTAGCCAAAAAATCAACAGTAAGCAATTTACTTATCTTTTCAAATTATCTTGCTGAGAGCTTCGGGGAAGGGCTTCAGGTCGACACGGTGTATACAGATTTTAGCAAAGCCTTCGACAAGGTCAACCACTCATTACTTGTTCAAAAACTTTTATATTACGGCGTTACAGGAAATTTACTGCAGTGGTTTACATCGTATCTCACTAACAGAACACAGATGGTTGTAGTAAACGGTTTTAATTCTAATCTTCATTACGTTACGTCTGGTGTGCCTCAGGGCTCCCATCTCGGACCAACTTTATTTTTAATCTTTATTAATGATTTATCAGTTATACTGTCATGTGGTCATTTGTTCTTTGCAGATGATCTTAAAATATATCAAGCCATAAAAAACCAAAACGACACAAATAAATTACAAGTAGATCTTGACACGTTGTCGACTTGGAGTCTTCTTAATTGCTTGCCACTGAATACAAATAAATGCTGTTACATTAGATTTACAAGAAATTTAAATTGTTTAAAATATGACTACACGATCGCACAAGAAAGTATCCATGAAGTAAATTTTATGAAAGATCTTGGTGTTACTTTTGATTCTAAATTAACTTTTATCAAGCATATTGAAAACATTACAAATAAAGCAAATTCTATGCTAGGATTTATTTTAAGAATTACAAATTCTTTTAAAAATATTAATACATATAAACTGTTGTATTCTGCTTACGTAAGATCAAATCTTGAATACGCAAGCGTGATCTGGAACCCTTGTTATGCAATTCATTGTAATAGAATCGAAAAAATCCAACGAAAATTTGTAAGAATTACTTGTAAGCGACTGAATATTGACTTACCTAGCTATGGCTGTAGATTGGCGACTGTCGGCTTAGTGACTTTGGAAAATCGTAGGAAGTGTAATGATGTTACTGTTCTTTATAAGATTGTAAATAATATGTTCAACTGTCCGGATTTAATTTCATGTATTACTTTTAATGTGCCTCAGTTCAATACCAGACATTTTCAACTGTTTAAATCGGAATTTGCTAGTACCAATGTTATTTTAAACTCACCGTTTTGGAGAATTATGCGATCTTATAATCAGTATGCTAGGTGTATCGATATTTTCTGCATGTCTTTTCCAAAATTCAAAAATATGCTTATGAAAAATCTTTAAATTTGCTTTGTTTTTTGTTTTCATTACTTATAGTTTTTTATTTTCATATTATTGTACTACTAGTACCACAATGCTGCCGTGCTTGACTGGAGAGTAGTGTTTCCATTGGTGAACATTGGAGATGCTGCTGTTTGGCTAAGTGCGGCAGAATAATAATATCTTGTAATTCGTGTCAACCTGTAATTGGGTTCTTACCTGTTGGTTGACCATGTGATATTCTCTTAAATAAATAAATAAATAAATAAATAACCGCATCGACAAGAAGAACTGCGCCATCGAGCCTAATTGAAATGAGTACGGCGCGCGCCTTTATTTAAGGAAACGGTCTTATTGTTGAAACGTTTCGACTCTTTTGTGACATTATCCTGTATCTGTTGAGTCCTATTTTCCGCAAGTGTAAAGCCTGACCTATTGTGAAAATTATTACTTTTTTTGTATTTCAAAATTAACGCAAAAGTAAACATTTTATTTTTTTAAGATGCTCACTCTGTATATATTTGTCCCGGTTTCATTTCAGGTATATATAATGTGTATGCAAAATATCATCTTCCTCCGACAAATAGTTTTTGAGTTATACCGCCAACAGACAGACAGACAGACAGACAGACAGACAAACAGACAGTCAGACAGACAGACAGACATACAGACGGAATTGGTTTTCGTCATCTAGGGATTCTGAAACGTGAAGATCTGAAAAAATCTCAGAAGGTGATTTTTTCGTGATTATCATACATAAAATAGAGCATATTATGTATATATATATTATAACTTTGGATGCATATACTCAATAAAACGTATGCATATATATGCGCATATTTTCGTACATTTGAGTGCATATAATTATCAGCTTTAGTTATTACTATTACATCGTATAAAAGATCTTCTGTAAGTAATCCCACAACACCAATTTGGCTTCCGTACTGAGCAATCTACCATTCAACACTGTCATAGAGTGGTACATACAATCAATGAAGCTCTAGACGCAAAGGAATACACTGCAGCAGTCTTCCTGCATGTCAGTCAAGTCTTTGACAAGGTCTGGCAAGGTGGGTTGCTTTATAATGTCAAATAATGTTTACCTGTTCCATATTTCAATCTCATCAAATCATACCTACTAGATACATGTTTTCGAACAAGAGTGAATGGTGAAACTTCTAAATTCCAACCTATTAAATCAGTAGTCCCGCAGGGCAGCGTACTAGGACCCGAGCTGTACCTGATGTATCTGACCTTCCCACAACTGACTACACCGTAACAGAAACCTTTGCGGATGAAACGGCTCTACTGGCAACCCATTAAAGTCCGTTAGTAGCATCCTCCAAGAACATATACTCGTATTTAACTGGAAGAGTGGCTCCAGAGATCTCAGTCCAGAATGTTTACGACACGAAAAGAACAATGCCCACTTATATACATCAACAATATAGAAATACCAAGAACCTAATGCGTAAAATACCTAGGGCTAGATCTTGTACTCTATTGGTTACTCGGTAGAAACTCCGTAACGTCGCTAGAAAATAAAATACTTTTTCCCTTCTTTCTCTTCTTCATTTATTTTCTTCTATAACTGTATGCTTCAGGTGTTTTCTTCATGTTTCTAGAACTCTTATCTCCTATGAATTCCTCGCTATTGCCTATGCTCCATATCTGTTTTCCATATTTTTCCCCACTTCTCTTCCAAGATTCTCTTTCGTTGAATTTGGTTTCAAGTTATCTTTAGAGTTGTTTCTAGATAGCGCGTTTTCCGGGTTGTGGATGGGGGAAAATCCTGTAAACGGAATTTATGTAAATATTCATAATAAGCAGGCGTGGAGTAAAAAACTTCATACCGCATAAAACGAATAGAACTGGAAACAAGAACACAAATAAGAATGTGAAATGTGAGTTGGTTAAGTAAGAAGTAGTTTTCTTTTCTTATGTCTTTAATTTCCACCATTATATCTCTCATCGTTTCAAAATTTTGATCTATTTTGTTTATTTTCTCATTAATGGTCTTATTAGTTGTTTGTATAGGTCCATGCTTGTGTGTATTATCGGTTGCCTATTTAGAAGTGAGCGCGAAAAACGTTGCATAAGTTGACCTTGCAGAGGCGTGAATATTGCCTGAAGAAGTCTTTGTTTTTTTTCATCCTCATTTTCCATTCCAAATATCTTTCGTTTACTAAAACAAAAACTAAGGCGATACATTTACATTTACTCTAAAGCAAGTAACGTTTTTAACTTTCCAGATTCCTAGTCTACCGGGAGATGAGTCCTGTAAAATTTGGCTTTACCGCCAAACAAGTAATCGCCGAAGGAAGAACAACTAAGTCAGATATCGACCTCATCAGATCCTGGACGTTCACTTTGAAACTTCCAAAGCTAACAGACGAACAAATCGCCCTTTTCCTTCTTTCTTGCTGCAACGATCAAGAGACAACGAAGAAAACCATCAAGGCTTTCTACTCTGTAAGGAAAGGAACTCCAAAGTTGTTCAATGACAGGAAGCTCCACAGGAAAGACCTGCAAAAGCAGCTGGATACTTTGTAAGTCCACATCTGTTTGAAGGCCAGGTGCATTGTCTAGATTTTTAGGAACTTTTGCCTGTTTCCCGAAATGACAGACGATGGATGTGCTGTCATACTCACCAGCTTACACGATACCAACTACTTGAATTACGACGTGGCGCCAGCCCTTACACTGCTATTCATGACCCTGGAAGCTGCATTCTACGACCATCCCCCCAACGGACTCATCATCCTATATGATATGAAAGATGTAGGATTTGTGATTATGTGCTTGCATCCCTTAATTACGTCGTAATTGTAGGGGACTTTAGGGCACATGACTCGGTTTCGGCTGGGACTACTCTCGGCATACTGTCGATACCTACAAGAATGCTTACCGGTGCGACTCAAAGTAGTCCATCTCCTTAACACTGTATATTTTATAGACAAGTTGATGGCTTTGCTGAAACCCTTTCTCAGTGAGAAAGTTAAGGAAGTGGTATGATATGAGGCTATTTACAAATATTTGAAATTATCTACTTAATAGATAAATTCGTTTGAAAAGGTTTGAATTCCGGCTTAGACAGCGTTGTCACTGTGGATAGGCGCCGAATTGTTTTAGGTTCTGTGCGCTTTCTGATTAAGAACTTTTTTTAAAAATTACAAATTCTACAAAAACGGTTAGAGCCGTTTTTGAAAAAATCAGAAAAAAACTGAAAAATCACTAGAATAAATACCTACTTCCGGTTATGCTATTTTCTTCAAACGTCGCATCTAAATAGTACGCAAAACTTATATATGTAGTTTCAACGACATACCTTTTTTCGTTTTTGAGATATTCTGTTCACAGACAAACAGGCAGACAGACACACAGACAGACCAATAAAAAAATATGTTTTTTGTGCTCAGAGGACTCTAAAACGTGAAGATCTGTTGAAAACTCAATTTCGAATTTTTGGGATGAATCCAATACTTCCTTTATTGTAAAAGGAAGTAAAAAAATCACAATTTATCTATTTGAAAATTTTTCCCAAACAAACATTAAAGAAAAGGACAGCACAGGGGCAACCCTAGAGTAATGCGAGCGGTGCAACCGAACCGGGCGCTGTCTTGTAGGAAGCGCCAAAATAATTAACCAAATTATAAATATTTCAAACCCCTAGTTTCGCAATTGCAGTCTGTATTGAAGGGTATAGAAATCACATTTATAGCCATTTTTTTCCTGTTCCTGCGATTTTAGTCACACAATTGTCGCAGTTGATTTCATCAGAATATACTAAATTAGCAACGTTATTTTTGAACAAACCACTGTTTAAAATATATACCTGTTGCAACGTCATTATTTAATTTATAGAAGTGTTTACGCCTTCTCTTTGGGCAACCCTGTTATATGACAAGTAAGCATAACATTTTTATATGACAAGGCTAATAAATGATCAGCTTGAATTATTTTATTAACATTTATAAATTCCTGGGGCATTTTAACGCCATTGATTGGTAGTGTTTAGAGTCTTTCGTTTTCTTCGAGACTTGTTAGTAGAAAAACAAAGCTAGGTTTGTAACAGGATAAATTTAATATTACGACAGTTTGTAAAGGTACGAAACGTGCTGTACGACAGGCTAAACAATGCTAAACGACTAGCGCGTAAGCTAACTCAAAATCGGGAATGTATTACATAGGCCCGCGGCCCCAGCCAGTTAGAAAATAGTTGCCGACTAACTTCAGTGGAGCGGGGGGAGGGGTCCAACACGAGATAACACGGGGCAACGGCTTAATAACCGAAAAGCAGATCTTAAATTCGGAGGCTCCACCACGATTCCTACAAGGGAAAAATGCATAGGTGAACCCACCGAGGAAAAGTAGAAGCATAATGGATTCACCTTTCAACTATAACCTTGGCAGTGTCCTGGTCAGCAAGCCAAGTGCAACATCATCGAACCTACCTTTCGGCAACTTACTTGAACAGCTGGCCAAACTCATCTTACAACTGAAAAATACATACACAGATCGCATACACAACATCATAATAAAACCACAGTTAAACAAACATGAAAGGTATTAGCAAAATTCAAAAATTACACAAAAGTATTAAATGGGTTATAACTATTTAAATTGCGTAACATCATAGACTAGTAATTACGCTGTAAACTTGCCATCAAATACTGAAATGACTGGCGAACGGTGTGAACATTGAATTACTCAAAACACTGACTCGGTAAACGACAATAATAAGCGGTAATCAGCTAAAAATGGTATAAATACGACATATACTTCATCTGCCGCTAGGTAAAGTTGAACAGGATCATGTAATTTGACGGTACTGAATTACACTGACAGGTAAAAGGTTTAACAAATGCAAATATATAAACAATAAATGTTACAATGACCTCAACGTCACGCAAACAGCGGCTGCTCTAGACACTGCGATAAACAGCTAAGGACACTGCATCAAATAAACGGGGAGCTGCTGGACGACGGGACGGAACCTAGTAATTATCGTCTAACGAAACACAATCGAAGTCCGCTGCTGTAATTGGCAGAACGAAAAGCGGGAGCTTTGCAAAATATGGTAAGCTGATACTGGGTCTTCACGGAGAGTCTGCCAAACAACGTTTTAGGGGTAGCCGCGCCACAGTTATAAAAACCCCAAAGCTCACAACGGTAAACAACAACATCAAGTTCGCCCAACCGCCAAAGCTACCACGTGTAGTCCAAAAAGTCCATAAAAGCGGAACACAAAACTTGCGTCAAATCGACAGAGGTTCGAATAACGGGATCAAAACACACGGCACACACACACAAACACGCACACCAATAGAACAAACCGTTAGCCGATAATCACGCAGTAAACAAACATAAGCCTGGCCTACGCCACACCAAAGGGCGCGTGGCGGGGCGACAACTTCCAAATTACTTGTTGCTTCTAGACACGCAGGGTCACAAGTGGCGAAAAGGCGCTCTAAAACAGCTCGCATCGAAAGATAGCGGGGGCAAAACCTCGTACTCGCTCCCTAACGCACGACAACTGTATTTTATGCTTCCCTCCAAAAGTTAGCGTTGTTACAAAAATTCACGTCTGAAACGGATCGATAAGGAACACGTGCGTGGCGGGAGCGCAGACTGGATCGATAACGCAGATCTGTGCCGCTATAAAACCACTGAATGCATGAAAAAAAAATCGAGATACTTATATACAGGGGGAATCGTAATTGAAAATCGAAAATATAGTGCTAACAAGCGGTACGTTTATACAAACTAAAAATGTCCTTACATGTTGTTGTTTATAAATATTTGTAAGCAAAAAAATGTGTAGACAATTTTCTAAGCTAATTTGCTTGAAGTAATTAGCCTTTTTAAATTGTATACTAATTAGTTTTGGTTACAATGTGCCCGTATAATAACTAAGGGGTAAGTCAGTTGCGTGGCATAGCGTTAAAGCACTTAACAAGTATTTCTCTGCAGCTTTAAAAGTTGGATTTATTCAACTTGATTTGACTTTTATCGATCTCTTTGGACGTTCTTCGGTGCTGTCATACGTTTTAGTCATATTTATGGATTCATTCTGAGCACAACCAGTTACACGTTATCACGGTTGGCAAAGTTTCCAGTTGTTGATCCAATCTGGTGCACTTGCTTTTTCAAGAGGACGTCAATTTTGAAGGTTATATGATTACTGGTCATATAAAGTCATTATTGAATGATTAATATTTTATTATTTTTAATTTGTGTTACTGTATCCACTGACACAATGACGTAAATAGTTACAAATTTAACCTGTTTTTAAACAACTAATTGTAAAAAGTTTGTAGTAAAGGTACTAAAAATGCATATGGTCTGATAGCAGACGTTCAATGATGATTGCGTTCGAAACGGCTATAGTTCTCACGTATTTAATATTACAAACTCGCATAGTATTTTCAATTTATCAGAATACTGAGTAACTTTAGTAACTATAATATTTACGCATTTAAATTATTATTTCGGTGCGATACATCCTATACTATAAAATCGGTGGTCCCTTTCTTTGTATGTTTGTATGTTTGTTCGCTATCTCCTCCGAAAATACGGAACCGACTAAATTGTATGATAGCTTAAAATTTTGATAATTTGTAGGCTTAAATCGTAAGCCGGTTTTTATTTTTAAAAAAGTACGAAAGAGTAAAGTAAAATTAAATTATAAAACCCTTAATGTTCACATACCATTATAGCAGTGCTTTATTCAACGAAGCATCATTGATTCAGTGGTAGAATGTTTGCCTGCCACGCAGGCGGTCCAGGTTCGATTCCCTGCCGATGCATCTTTTTTTTTTAATATAATGTTATAATTGTAACGATTTTATTTTATTTTGTATTTGAACTACTACCACTCTGCCGTCCTATTATTCAAAAGGTAACAGATATCTTACCAGCTGCATAAGATAAGATTTATTTTGTTACAACTATCAGTTTCTACACGTAACAAAGTTATATTTTTTTCCTAACCAAAACATTAGCCATCCTAACAGTCATTGTAAGGGCGACATCTCCAGATCTCGCGTCACTTAGATAAATTTTTAGGGCCGCCCCTGCTTACGCCCAGCCTAAAAGACGACGTGGTCTAAGCCAAAATTCAATCTTGAAGTCGCACTGTCCCGAGATGCTCAAACAGTAGCTAATATTTGACTTTCAGCTACATTTTCATGCGCCTGGTGCAGATATGGAGCTGTTTTCGCAAAAGTGGCTTTCGAAGCGATGTCTACCCCGAGAATATGGAGGCGAGCTACCTCCCATAAGGGTACTTCACGAACAGACCGTAAAGAAGTTGAAAGCAATGGAGCCCTACTTTGAGGCAGAAGAGGAACAACGGCTCTGTAAAAGTTAATTTAATTGTATTGTTTAATAAAACGCAGAGATATTTTTTTATTTAATTTGTAATATGATCCAAGAAAAATTGGCATTTTCGATTGTGTTTACAGCAGCTAAGGCAAAAAATATGTCCACGCGAAAGTTTCATTCCTATTACCAAGCAAACCCCTACGTATCTGCCTTATTAGCAACTATTTGTCTCTTATAGTAACTGTTTTGAAAATCATCTCTTGTCACATTTTCCGTTGGTCCTTCGACTCGGCTTACCGTATTGGAATATGTGATTTTTGTGAATAGTTAGACATCACATGTCATCCGAGGAGATCAATAAGGCTGGCATTAAGAACACAGTTTTTCTATCTCAAGACATAGAATATCTCCTATGTGGTACGGAGCATTGTCATGATGTGATGCGCTTTTGTCGACTTTTTGGTGCATAATAGAAGTTCATGTTGCATTTTTACCCATTTTGAAGAATTCTTCTCTCATTCTGCACATGCGCGCACATTTATCAAACGTCGTAGTTCTCGAAACATGATTTTTTACCTAACCTATTCAATAAAATAAGTGAGTAACTTACAGGATCTACTTGATTTGCGCCGCCAATAATATATGCGCAAGCTAATTATGCATTCGCATGTAATTGCTTTAATTGCCAAGTTATCAAATTAGCTTGACACAGTGGAAAATTAGTTTCAAAACTAGAACTCGTTAGTAAGAGTGCGGTAGCTGCAGGTGCAGAAAATTAAGTGATATCGTAAGTACTTTCTAAGCAAATATAAACGTTTTTTACATGAAAGTATATGGAATTGTCGTTATTATTATAAATATTATTATTATTACATGCCATGTCGTCTAGTATATTTTGATCAATATTAATAAATAATAATAATTGCCTTTACACTGAATCACACTCACGTAAACTTGTGCACCTATGACTGAAATTACTATACCTATTTGCAAAGAAGGCACATTTCAAGGTCAACTCAGGAAAATATTTGAATAATAAAAAGTGGCAGTGGCAATTTAGATACGTCAAATGAATAAATATTAATAGAAAACAGTTGAAATGCTAAAATACACCAAACCTCATTTGTTTGTCTTTCGCCGCATAGCCTAATTTTTATTGTTGAGACAATTACTTCGCTTAAATAGGCACATGCAATTAAAATTGTTTAAAAAGAAATTAAACATCAGATAACTCACTTTTTCACTATGGCTCCATCTCTCTTGCTGTGATGTCAAAATGCCACACACTTTCGTACCTTTTCAGCTTTTGCTAATCAAGTGAATTAAAGCGAATTAGAAGATATAGCTCATAACACATACCTATTAAAGAAAATTATATTCCTCTTTCCTATAGTAGAATAACTTGTATAATAACAAAATTAAAAGTGCTTGAAAAATCCTTCTTAGGTTCCTCAGGTTTGTACCCTTGAAGAAAAAGTGCATATTCTGTACCCAACATATACAGGGCGAACACCTTAAAAAATTAAATTCTTTTTTACTTTGATATCTTCAAAATGTTTAGTTTCAAAACTTCCACTTGCGAGGGTAGTTCCGTGTAAAGATTTGTATCTTGTTCTTCTCTTTTTCTGCTTCTCATTATTTTTTCCATAATTTTTGTCTAGTTTATCGTGAGAACAAGAACGAGGACGGGAGTTGTTTGCTTCTCGATCTCGATTCCGGTCTACTTTTCTTCTCGCTAATCACGTAACTAGTGGATAAGAATACATAATTTGACAATTTAATTGCTTCCCCAATCTATGTCCAATCAGCAAGTTTCTGGTTAAATATCTACTCGTAGATATCGATTGCAGTTGGTTTGGGTAATATAGCATTAGGTACCAAACATAACATTTTAATTAATTCGAGTCGTATATGTTCAATGTTGTATATACAAAATTAGTACTGCACCAAGGTGAAACGCTTTCTTAACGAAAAAAATCAGAAAATATCTAAAGCATAATAGAAAGTGAAAGTGATAATAATCAGAATTTCTCAAATAAATGCATCAAAGTCGCAAGAAATAATAAAAACAGAACATGATATCGAAAAATTCTTGCGCTCTACAATCAACAGTTCTACAACATCAACATGAACATCCAGGACAAATACCCTCAACTCCAAACCTGTTTACCTGAAGGTAATAAAAGGAAAAACAAGTTTTCAGGACATTTCGACAAGTAGTTTGAACAGGCATTTACAATTCATGCACCACAAATAACACATATTATTATAAACATTCCAATAATCTTAATCGAAACTAAGATTACCCTCTTCCTTCTATCTAGAAAGCCCTCATTTCTAAACCCCACTCACACTCTTTACTCAATCGCGAAGTCTCTTGACTATAAATGTTTATTTCTTCCTTCCTATCTAACAGTTTCGCCTCTGACGTGGTTGATACGTTGAGTGACCGTGCATTTCTTTTACAAAAGAGTTTCGCATCTAGCGTGGTTTACACGTTACGTTACGGTGCCCATTTGCTTATCTCCTGATGAAGCCCCTTATTAAAGTAAGTGTTTTTTTCTATCCCAGCAGTGACACGGTTCAACCTCGGAAGTCATTCGTTACATAGTAACTGTATTTATTGTGTCATTTTAATATTAGATCTACGTCACAAATTGGAAAAAAATAAGAATTATTCGTATTCCATGTTTGAAAATATTTTCAAAACTAAAAATATAAAGCACCTTGTTAGGACAGGATTTTCGAAACTGCTCGGTTAGTAGCAGCAGGCAACCACATGTTAATGCAGCTGCGTCTTTGGCGCGAAAACTTTCCTCGGCCATGGCTTGGTTTTATGCGATAAAGATACCTTTTGGTTGAATTGAACAGCGCACGCACCCCCCACCCTCCCACAGTCCCATCAGCGTGACGTAACTTTCTTCACAACTCCAGAGATTGACGCTTGGCTTGAAAGAGTAAACATCAAGTGTGTAACGTTCCTTTAATCTGGAAGATTACCTTTAGGTTTAATATGAAATGTTATCTTGAGTTTATAATTATTTCAATATTAATCACCGATCGTGTTAGTTTCTTCAGATTTTCCCAAATCCGTCTGCCTGTCTGTCTGTTGGCGGTATTACTCAAAAGCTATTTGTTGGAGGAAGACGATATTTCGCATGCAGATTATATCGTGTGTTTAAAAAAAACTCATTTGCAGCATGCCATGATCAAATTGAACTTTGTCGTAACTTGATACATACATACCTATTGTAGCAAATAAACTGCTATAAGTCAGAGAGAACTAAATTAATTCTTGATCTTGAACTATATACAAAACACTTAATAACTACAATTTTTATTGACTGTAAACTTATGCCTGTGACAGTGACAGATGTTTCCATAAACAAAATGCAATCTGACATTCACCTACAGTAGTATAGGGATACCTTGATTGTGATATCAAATTAATTAGGTCAATTAAAATCGAGAATTAAATTCAATTAAATCCGCGGTTTGACCCAATTAATTTCGCGGATTGCTATAATTAATTTTGATATGTGCTATTGATTAAATTACGCATTAGCTAGTGATTAAATTACGCGGCGGCCATTTTTAATTTGCTTCCGGAATTACGCGGCGGCCATTTTCAATTTTCGGGCGAATATTAGAATTTGAAATTTTTCAGATTTTTTCTACGTTCAATTTTTTGAATTTAAATTTCCCGGGTGTCTGCCATCTTGGTTTTCTGCCCGCGCACATGTCTCGGATGCCGTTTTAATTTTAATTTAGCGACCGTTTTGAATTTCAAATTGGTAAATGTGTCTTTCTCTTGTACTTATTAGGCATTGGTTGTCTCTCTAGCATTCACAGCATAGATGTTTAATTTAAAAAAATCTCGGCCGACTCGGATTTGAACCCGCTACGTTCGTATCCACATCTCCGATGCATCGACCTATGCCGTTAGGCTACCGAGGCGCCTTAGATTTTAGAGTGTATAGCGGAAAGCCATTTCACTCGTGTGTAGTTATGCCTCCAGATTTTAAAACTAAATATTTCTTGAAAATTATAATTTATAACAGGGGAATTGTATTGTGTATGGTATTAAAAGGTTGATAATAATTTTAAAAAATTGGTTTTGTAAATGGTTTTGATGGAATTCATTATGTTATTTTTATCAATTGGCCAAACAGGTCGTTGCCTCTCGTATGGTTCATGTCCGCTTTCACCTGTTTAAAACCACGTTTCCTGGAAAACGCGACGTCTAAAAGTTAAAGTGAGAATTTTAACATTATTAAGTTACTGTTTTTAATGTCTCCTTGTGGATGCTTGATTTTTGTGTATTTTTAACATGCGTGCTACTTCTAACACGGCCTCGAGCTGATATTTCAATGTACATGATTTAATTTATATGAAATATTGTATGAAACTGCAAATAGAAGGCTTTTAAACTACATGTCTTCTTAATTATGCAGAGAGTGCTCGTTTATACAGGGAGGCAGGTTGGCCGAATCGTTAAGGCGTCAGATTTAAGCTCTGCTCTCGGGACAGAATGCGGTTTCGCTTAGCGCACCTGCCATATTTTTTATATATTTATTATGAAAGTCTTGATTTTAAGTTAGTCTATTCACGACGGCTCTACCAGAACAAACGGCTGAGCTCCTTTTTCGACTAAAATGGACCAAGCGCAGAAGATGCTGGTTGTATCGCCGGAATTTGTCCAACGCCTTAAGTCTGGCGAGAATACGGAGAAAAATATATTATCACAGCTTGATGACGAAATGCAAAAAGTTTTAAAGTCCAAATTAACTGATCACGATTAATGGGTGCAGTACAACCAAGTGTTGCAAAGATACCTTCATTTCACAAACCAGGCACGGCAGCCAATCAAAATACCTATTGAAAAAAAGCAGTAACAGCATATCAAATACCATTATTTTATCTACACTTTACAAAACATTTAAGAAAAAAGCTGAAGTTTTTCTACGCATTTTGAGTGCATCAAACGATGTGAGCTAGAATCACAAGGGTACCGTTACTATAAAGGGTGAAATTTTACCGGCGTCTAACATAGTCGATTTAGTTCACGACACTCTGAGGCCTCGAAAAACTATTAATCCACCCGGACGTCTACAGTTTGCTGATTACATCAAAGGCCTTAACGTTGCTCATGTGCTGCTAGCTAAATCTAAACAGCAAAAGGAGCCAACCCCGACTGGTACTACAGGAAAAACCGAAATGGAAGCTGATAACTGCGAGTCCGATTTAGAATATAAATTAAAAATATCAGCTACTCATCCAAGTCCACATCAAAAAGGTGCAGTCAGAAAAACGTCGATTAGGAAGCACTTCAAAAAACGGCCGTTAGAAAAACACAAAGCAGACGTCATCAACATCAAAAACGAATGGAATTCTGGATTGGGAGCGCCTTAAACTTTAAAATGCCACAATGAAATTTGTTCTAAGATCCCATGTAAACGAATTCTGATTTTATTACTTGCAGCCTTTTTAATTTGAAATGTTGTGCACCTCAAACTACAGTTTTGTAAATTGGCTAGGGGATTTTTAGAAAATAAGACATACAGCTGTACATTTATTTTTATATTATTAAGTATTATACGAAATAAGAACAATATATTTGTTTATTACAAAGTGTTTGTGTTTTTCATTTCTACTCTGCGTTTGTTTTTCACGAATCTGTAATAATTACAAAATCTAAAAGCTAAAATATTAGTATTTGAAGTTATTTTACAGATACAAAGCGTAAAATTTCAAAAAATTGTGATTTCTTTTAATTTTGAGCGATGCATTTTATAAAAAAGTGTAAAACATTTGCAAAATTATGCTTAGAAATAGCTCTAAAACTGTTTTTACATTATTTTCGTTATTATAAATCGTTTTGTAAAGCGAATTGTGATAATCTTAAGTGAGACGATGTGTAATTGCATATTTTTTATCGCTTATTAAATAAAAATGTCGTTTTTTGTATAATTCCAAGTGACATGATGTCAGTTTTTGTAAAATTTTAAGTGAAATGATAGTGTCAGAACAGTTTTTCAACAAAATTGCGTGTTTTTATTAAAATTTACGTAAATTTGCGGCCAACATACATATATTTCCATTAAAAGTACAAGAACTTCGTAATAAAAATGAACAACGAGCCTACGTAACTGAAATTTTGTTTATCGAAATGATGGTGGCAGAACGTTTTTTCAACGAAATTGCGTGTTTTTATTCAAGTTTATATAAATTTGTGGTCAACTGACATATATTTCCATCAAAAGTACAAGAACTTTTGTAATAAACATGCGAAATTGTAACATTATATCGATCAATTTACCGTGAATCTAAAATTTTTAAACAGTTTCGATAATATTTATCACAACACGTTGTAATAAAAAGGCACAACGAGCCTACTTAACTGAAATTTTGCTTTTCGAAATGATTGTAGCAGAATATTTTTCAATGAAATTGCTGTTTTTATTCAAACCTTACTAAAATTGCAACAAGTTAGAGTAATGTACTTTGAAAATTATTACTAAATTGTCATTTCGATGCCAACCCTCGCCAAAACCTAATGATTTATTTTAATTTTGACTGGTGCTATTTATAAAAGGTGTGCTTCAAAGTAACTATAATACATTGTGTTTAAAAATTATAGGCGTATAGCAAGACAAGCTGATTCCTGTCAGTTTTGCCTCAAACCAACAAGCCCCCGCTAGCTCAGCGGTCGGACTCTCAATACGGAGATACGTAGTTCAAACCCAAGCAGATGCATTGATTTTTTTTCAATTAAATAAAATTCGCCGTGGAAAACGTGTTTTTTAATGCTTAATTTTGTCGCCCCAGCTGATTTATACCATCTGTTATTAGTTATTACTTATTACCATATAGAATGCATAACAAACTTATGTTCATTTTATGTGCCGAGACATTAAACCAAGGTGAGTGTATTCATACTGAATGAGCAGCAAAGAAGCTTCGTTGGGACATACTTTTATGAAATTTGGTATTACGAAATAGAAGAAATTATAACGATACGTTCAACTTGTGGATTCCGGCAGTTGCCCGTACAACAAATATAAATACCGAACGGCGCAACATCGTAGTACATCAAACGCTTTTTAAATTTTAATTTTAACTGCACGCTTGCGTAATTATTTCATTATCGATTCTGAATTAACTATAATCGATTTTGAAATATCAGCTCGAGGCCGTGTTAGAAGTTGCACGCATGTAAAAATACACAAAAATCAAGCATCCACAAGGAGACATTAAAAACAGTAACTTAATAATGTTAAAATTCTCACTTTAACTTTTAGACGTCGCGCTTTTCAGGAAATATGGTTTTAAACATGTGAAACATGAACCATACGACAGGCAACGACCTGTTTGGCCAATTGATAAAAATAACATAATTAATTCCATCAAAACCATTTACAAAACCAATTTTTTTAAATTATTATCAATCTTATAATGCCATACACTTCAAGAAATATTTAGTTTTAAAATCTGGAGGCGTAACGACACACGAGTGAAATGGCTTTCCGCTATACACCTTAAAATCTTAGGAGCCTCAGTAGCCTAGCGGCATAGGTCGATGCATCGGAGATGTGGATACGAACGTAGCGGGTTCAAATCCGAGTCGGCCAGAGATTTTTTAAATTAAACATCCATCCTGTGAATGCAAGAGAGACAACCAACGCCCAATAAGTACAAGAGAGAGACAAATTTACCAATTTGAAATTCAAAACGGTCGCTAAATTAAAATTAAAACGGCATCCGAGAGAAGTGCGCGGACAGAAAACCAAGATGGCAGACACCCGGCAAGTTTAAATTCAAAAAATCTGAAAAATTTCAAATTCAAATATTCGCGCGAAAATTGAAAATGGCCGCCGCGTAATTCCGGAAGCAAATTAAAAATGGCCGCCGCGTAATTTAATCAGTAGCTAGTGCGTAATTTAATCAGTAGCACATATCAAAATTAATTAGAGCAATCCGCGAAATTAATTGGGTCAAACCGCGGATTATTTCGCGATTTTAATAGACCTAATTAATTTGATATTACAATCAAGGTATCCCTATACTACTACCTACAGATTTAAGTTAAGACATGACTAGCTTTTCTATCTTTCTTTCCAAGGCCTACCCTAAATGAGTTTTTTTTTGGAACACAAAATATGTTTGTAACATCCGCCCCTGCTTATAGGGGTTGTACTATATATTTACCACGGGTTAGCTCATATTTCGGAGATAGGGTTCGTTCGTTAGCTCAGATATACCATAAATAAGCAAAACACACTAACGGAGTATCCTGTATAACATTTATTTTATATAACTATCGTACATAAGTAAATATTCATGTAAGGAAATAAACGAGATTTCTATTGTTCAAAATTAACACCTCTGGCTTGAAATAACGTTGTCGGTTCCTGCGGCTGCTGCAACCCGCGTCACGTCCGTGCCGGCAGGGTCTGCCGACTTCCTAGGAGCTCCGCTTCGAAAGCGTCGAGAATTGTCGGCGCTTCCCGATCGGCGTTGAACTGCGCGCTGTTGGCGGCGCGGTGTAATCTGTCAAATTCGCCGGTTTGCAGTTTCTGGCTTCTGTAAACAAATAACAAATTAAAACTGCTAACGCGGGTTCTCACCCTATACGGGTAACTACAGTTCGGTGGTGAAATACTCCGAGGAATTCGCCGCCCGACGGGGCTTCGCTTGAAGAACGAAACTCCGAATCGGCGTGACTTTTGAGGTTAACAACTTTCGACACCTGCAAGTGAACTCTTTGGCGAAGCTAACAGTGCGGTCCGCAGAGTTCCCAAGCAAGACGGCCGCTACAATTCTCAGGGATTAATTCAGGTAAATTCTACTTAGGTAGCTTGTAGCTTGAAATTCTACTTGAATAGCAAAGCGGTGAATTTAAAATACAAGGGAGCTGGGATTTCGACATTACGTTAATTGCTATTTGACCAACGGGTTTCGGCGTAGGATATTTTCAGGATAATTAACTGGCGTTCCAGGCGTTCTTATAGAAACCACTGAATTAAACTCAGTTGTCAGGGATTTTCAGGATAATTAACTGGCGTTCCAAGTGTTCTTATAGAAACCATTAAATTAAACTCAGTTGTCAGGGATTTTCAGGATAATTAACTGGCGTTCCAGGTGTTCTTATAGAAACCACTGAATTAAACTCAGCCTCAGGACGGCTTGGTGGAGGGACTCTCTGGACAGGGCAGGATGAAGGATCGGGGACTAGGTGTTTGCTGGAGGAGAACCAGGTATCTCTTGGAAATCTCTGGGGAATCTCTCTTGAAATACGCTCTGCAACTTGTTTTATAGGTCTTGAAATGCTGTTAGGTGGGGAGAAACGGCGCGCGTCATACCTTTGTTTGCGCTGTTTTCACGGGCGGAACTTCGGTCTGTGCTATCTTATCTTGCTGGGACACGCCGGGTTCTTGAAAACGCTAAAGGTCGGCGACGTTTAAATCAGCAAATATTATTTAATATTGAATTAATCGGATTCAAACGGGAGCTAGCGTTACATGTTTACCTGGCATGAAACCGAAAAAAAATCGGAGAAATATATACAGGGTAAACACCTTCATATTTTTTTACGAGTATAGTTTGCACATAGCTCCGGCTTTATTCTTGACGAAAATGAAACCTAACAGACACAGGGTGAACATCACAAATGGAACAGAATAGTATGGTATCATTATAACGCAGTAGAAACTCGTACAATTCGGGCACGGTCGTGGCGGAGTTGTTCAAGCGCGGAGTTCGAATCCCAGCGGACTACATTTTTTTGTAATTCTCAAGAGGGAAGTTTTATGTAAACCCCTTTACAGATTTTTTTGTACATGGATTTTGCAAAATGTTCTTAGTCTTTCGTCTGTTATAACATTTAATGGGATTACTTTTTCTAGTACCAAAACCTGTACCGTTGCATATTTTTATGCGGACTTTTCGCTGCATACTAGATGCCAGTTCTTTGTATTTCTTGAATTTAAACGCCTTTGTCCAGACATTAATATAGAGAAAGCAGCTGCCGCAGCACTAGCTTTGTTTATGACTTGCGTAAAATGTAATGTGAAGTTCATCATTTCATCAATTGTTACACCCATATTGCGTATGTTTTTGGGGTAACTAATAGTCCTTAGTCTTTTGTTTGCCATCCATAAGCATACTTCTTCTAAGCAGTTTTTTCCGCACATTGTTTTTACACCTCCTGGTAGTTTTAGCCTCAGTACCCCAGCGAGTACATGCCATGATATGGGTCCTAAAACACTTTCTTGGGACACTCCTTTCTTATAATTCCTACTATGTACGGAGACATTTCTTTCTTTTAAAGCTCGTCCTATATGTACCTCCACAATGCGAAGTAAAAGCATTTTGGATATCTGGTCATCAACACAACAATTTCCGGGTTTTGAGTATATTACTCCAACCCTTCCTCTGGGATATTTCACATACCATCTCTATATCTTGTACTACAGGCTTGTATTAGTAATGAAGCAGAAAAATTATACTTATGACTATGAGTATTTCCAAAACTCCAATGGATGTACCAGGCATGGCAAGGTAAGAAAAAATTCGCCATAAGAATTTATTTATCACTGGCAATTCAAAATCGTACTTAGAAGCCATCCCTTTTTAACTTAAAAAAAAAACAATTAAAAACTTTCACAGAGCGTAATTGTCGTGAGACCATACCAGCTGTGTTCGTTCTATTGAGTTTGACTTGCTCAACAGTATCAATTTTGATAACTTAATCTGCATATGCTAAATTTCAACGTGAGGGTGTGATAAGATCCTCAGTATTATAAGATTTTCTTTTTACTCAAGAATATATATTTTAAGGTTTTTTAAGAATATGAGTACATTGTTTGTGTTTTATTTACGTATTTATTTATTACCTATTTTATTTTGTTTTCCTAACTTTTGCTTTTTGTATTTTTATTACTTCCCTGGAGTAATGTGAAGGAAGTATTGTAATCAGAATCACCTTCCGAGATTTCTTCAAATCTTCACCTTCCAAGGTTGTGTCTGTCTATCTGCATGTCCGCCTGTTGGCGCTATAACTCAAAAACTATTTGTTGGAGGTATACGATATTTTGCATGCCGATTAGATGTTTACTTCGCTCGCAATCGATTATACTTTCAGTATAATATATACAAGATGAACACATTAAACTCAAGAACTAATAGTTAAATCTTATTCTTCTTCTTCTTCCTCTTATTATAGGCTAGTGGCCTGTTGTTTTAACCACAAAGTGGTTCTATGAACCTTCTTTGCCCTTATGCCGGGTAGGTGGCTAGCCTTGCCCGTCGATAGTGAGGAAGAGTTTCCTTGTTTTAGGGGTTAATGCCTACCACAGGTGTTAGCGTGGTAGCCAAGGAACGTACGATTTATAAAATCCTTCTAGAGTCCGCCGTGATTCGAACCCGGGCCGGCCGTCTGAGAAACGAACATTTGCTTGCTGGGCCATCCGCTCACCAAATAGTTAAATAATAGTAACAGTTTGAACATAGCTCGGATTTTTATCTTTTACAAAAGTAGGCATACCTTAGACCCTACTGATATAGGGTGAACACCTAAAAAAATTTAAGTTTTTATGTCTTTTTTGATATTTTCAAAATTTTTAGTCACTTGCTGGGCAAGTTCCGAGTAAAGTTATTTACAAATGGTTAATCATTATTATAATTTTAATAGAAGCTGTCATGTTTGAAATAGCTAACAAAATGTCTAAGACCATGAATTAAATTTAAAATTCATTAAGCTCTTGGCTGTGTATTTACTCAATTTTTGCAATTTACGACAGCTAAATTTAATTATTGTCGTTTAATATCAACCAGTCAAACAGTCAAATAAACATATAAAACAGTTTTTTACTTCCCTCGTTTAAAAGACGAAGGAAGTATTGTAATCGAGAAAAAATCATCTGCGATTTCTTCAGATCTTTACGTTTCAGGGTTCCTGGAGGACAAAAATATTTACATAATATAACTGCGTCAGTGGATTTATTTACTGGCCCATCTTGACTGGGTCGAAATATCTTGCAAGTGAAAGTGCTAACTGTGATTGTCCCAGGGTTTTGCGTCAGCGAGAGAATTTATAGCGCCTACTCTTATCTGCCCGAGTGGTTTAGGAGTTCCTCTAAAAAGATTTGATTACCTCGGCCCTTGATAATTGTTTCTTTTTGTCGCGTCGGGGTTTCCTGCCGTGTTTTCTCGGGGCTGTTGCTGGTCTGCATAGCGCATTAACCCGCGCTACTTACGTTGCTAATTGTGCTCACTGATATTGCGTCGACGGATGTTGTCCATCATTCTCGGCATTTTTATATTGTGTTTATGATATTTATCACTCACTCGCACCTACCGTACTTTCCAAGCAAGTTATCTAGTGATCTAAAACGTAAAGCACACTCACACCTTTTTGTTGATTTGTCTTGGATTTGAATTATTTTTTAAAATGCGGTAATTGTAATTGGTAATTGCCATTTTTGATAAAAAGTACTTGTCAATTACTTTTTGAAAGTAATTAATTACTATATTGAATTACTCAATTGCTTTTGGGTAATTAAATTACTCTAAAGTATTTAAATTAAAGTATTTGAATTACTTGTGGTAATTTAAATTATAGGATATTTGGTGCAAGCTTGTATGTTTGTAGATGAGATGTGTCTTATGTAGTGTAGGCTGTACAGGATGTAGCATTGTAGATTATAATCATTATTGCGTCAGAAGCAAAAAATATGCCTGGGATTAGTACAGATTACTAAGAAAAGTAGGGTAAAAAATGTTTTTCCATAACAATACTGACAAGAAATAACTTCATTATACAATATTGGTTAATGATAATTATTTATTAATTTCAATTGAAAATCTGGTAATTCAATTACTTCATTGGGCGGTAATTGGTAATTGGCAATTAATTGCTTTTTTAAAGTAATTTGCCCAACTCATAAAATCGTCAGCCACCCTCAATTATCTTTAGAAATCTCTCTTGATAATGTTTGAAAACATTCAGTAACTTTTGCTGATCTTCAGAAATCTCCTCGTGGTTCTTGTAAATCTCCAAGTTATCTTGGGAAATTTCTCAGTCAACTTTGTAAATCAATCGTTAATCTTTGAAGTATCCGATAATTCTTAATAATAATTGCAATTCTTTTAATCTTCAAGGGCCCTCAATATTCTTTTAATATCTCTCATTAATATTTGAAAATGTTTAGTAGTCGGAAAACCTCTTAATAACCTTTAGTAATATCAAAGAGCATATGTAATATTTAGAAAATCTAAGTATTTCACGAAAATCTGAAACTTTCCTACTTCGGTAATCATATATTATAAATATTAGTAAAGTTGGTCCGTCGATAATATATTTGACTATTGTGCATGCGCATGTCAAATGACGCAGTTCGACCAATAAAACAAATCAAATTTTAGACAAATCCGATGGTGTTAAATTGATTAGTGTAACCGTTACACTTATCAGTTTCCTGTAATCATTTACCAAACATCATTTACTGACATTGACAGTAAGTTGTCATTTTTTTTGGGTTTACTTCTGCAATAGTCACGAAAAATGTTGTTACGCTTCGTTGGAGCATCTATTAATTTCGATGTCTGTAGTTCAGATTTTATATTACAAGCGCGTGAGCCACGCCTATCTTTTGTTTTGAGTCCGTGAAGTGACAGTCGGCAATTGTTTTCGGGTTGTTTTCCGGTCCCGTCTTGATGCATCTATGGAGTCAGCTTGAGCGTTTTGTAAAGTGTCCAGCGGATGTGCGGGCGCCCAGTTGGTTATTGTGTAGTATTTACCTTCGCCACTATCGGCGAATCGCTGTATTCCTGGCCTATTTAATTAGGGAATTCTGTCCCACGCCATATCGACAGATCCAATGCTGGCTGACGTATTTTGCACGTGCTCAAAATTACTTTAGGGTAAGTTGACTGAAGCTTTCATCGGGCTGTATCTAAATTTTCCGTTTTCTATTATGGGCTTTTCGTCATATAGCCGCAAGTGTGGAACTTCTCTCCGGTCCCTTGCAGTTAGTCGTGAAAGTATCCAAGACATGATCTTGACCCTATTTACTCGCACTGAGAACACCTTTCAGCCACAATCCGCTTCAACATCACCTACGTAAATTTCATTGCACACAGAACGGTACCGGGTAAAGATCACACATACAGGTTAAATTTTTTCTTTATATAACATTTACTGGCAACCTGTGATCGGATGCTGCGTGCTCCACTCAGACATTTGGTATTTAAAATTCCGACGTGAGCTCGAGATATAGGAGTACAGTTCGTCCCGCGAACTTTGTACCCGAAGGCATCATAATACTCAGTAATCTAGAAATTCCTCATAATCTTTGAGTTATATGGCAATCTTTTAGTGTCCGAGCATTTTTTTTGTTCTAAAATTCCTTTACAATGTAGCAATCAAATTTACTCATGTTAAATTCATAATTATAGTAGCCTGCGATTCGTGTTATACGTTTGGCAGTACTGGATTGCATACTTAGATCACAAAATGGCCCACCATAAAAATGGCACACGGCATGAATTTTCCTATGACACGAAACCAAGTTGGACAACCTGCAACTTTTACGTTTTTATTACAGGTTATCAATGGTAACGTGCAATAAATTTGCTTTATAATACTATGTGTACTGATCCTTCTTCTCTTATTGTCTACAACATTTAGGGAGAAATTCAAGTAAAATGTCTTAATAATTCCAACATAAGTACATCCGTTTACCTTCAATATTTTATCAAGTTTAACCGATGGAAACCACTTGCGTGCTACTTACATTCTTATTAATGTTGTAAATAGCAGTTGTCGGTATTTCATAGAAGTAAAACAGGCTGTGTTAAGTTTATCTTCATCTTCTGTCAAAGTCTGATTTTTTCCAATATAACCACATACATTATAAAATTAAAGACATCTAATTATGTGCACGCGAAATGTACATCTCACACTGAAACTTGTCGACATTTTCATTTCCCCTCTATTATCTGCAATATTAACCGTAATGTAGTTAACTCTTGCCCAGAGGGCATTTAAATATTTAACATCTTGCACAATGGGTTGCAAATAACATCTTTGTATCCTCTTTTAAATGAACACAGCAGTAAAGAAAGATCACCTGCTTCCTTACTTGATGAACGTTGACAAACCGGTTGACGCAAACGTGGCAGTTATATAATAATATTGTGATTCTACGTTCTTGTTCTGTATATAAAAGGTTGAGATCACCACTTGGATTTGGACGTCTACTTAACATTCAGGAGGTCATGGGTTCGATTCCCGAGACCGTCTGCTCTGATTCAATTTTTTTAGGTGGTTTTCCTGAGTCAACAAAGTACTTTCTCTTAGGCAAATGCAGGAGCAGTATTTCTCCACCTTTGCTGGCCTTTCTTCCATTCTCCACTTCCTTTTTCTCTCACCCATCCTATAATTCCCGTGCTTGGCTGAAGATATCAGCCCGCCCCCAGTTGGGGTAATTGAAATTACCTTGAACCTTTACCTTGGATTTGTTGCTTCTGCAAAAACCTGTTTGAATGTTTATCTTCTTCTTCTGAGAAGATAATATTGTTTTCTGAGAAAATCTTCTTCTACCTGATTATCGTACCCATTTTCATCTTTTCTCCACTAGTACAAATTATATTTCTTAATTTCTCCCTTCGAAACAATAAAGCTTTCTTTATAACTTACAATTTTTTTATCAAATTTACACATAATTTTCTTTTGATGACAGATGTCGAAAGTCGAATTCGGCTTTACCGCCAGCCAATTAATCGACGAAAATCGTACCACCAAAGAAGACATCGAGCTTCTAAAAAGCTATGTTTCCACCGAAAACTTACCAAAGCTAACCGACGAGCAATTAGCTCTCTTTCTGCAGGCATGTCGCAACAAGCAAGAACCAGCCAAAGCCGCCATAGCAGCATTTTATTCGATCAGAAAGGATTCTCCGGAATTATTTGGCAACAGAACAGTTCTAGCAGAAGATCTGCAGCTGCAACTGAAAACAACGTAAGTGCACCTACGTAAGCCGTCTATTTTTGTAGCTCATCCATTTATTGCAGCCAAATCTGCCTCCTTCCTGAGAGAACTGATGACGGATGTGCCATTATTTATTGTGGGCTGCAAGATAGCAACTATTCGAATTTGGACATGGCACCAGCTTTGAAACTTCTCTTCATGACTCTGGACGCTGCTCTGTTTGACTATCCCCCCAAAGCGCTGTATATTATATTTGACATGAAGGGGGTACATCTTCTTGTATTTTCTTGTTGGTAAGAAACAATTTCAACTGATCGCTACCCATTTCAGGCAGGACTAATGCACCTGACGAAAGCCCGCATAGGGCTGATCAAGGTTTATTTTCGGTACCTCCAAGAAGCACTGCCTCTGAGACTGAAGAAAATGCACGTGCTAAACACGGTCAGCTTCCTCGACAAGGTGCTGTTGCTGATCAAGCCGTTCGTCAAGAAGCATGTGTTAGAAATGGTAAGCAAAAAAACTCGAATTAGCCTTGTCAAAAGAGAGAAAAATTTTAGGCCCATTTTCACCCCTCGAATATGGATTGGGAATTCTTTCATAGTAATTATTTGCCGAAACGCTGCTTACCTGAGGAAATGGGAGGCGACTTACCTTCCCTCAGCATTCTTTATCAAAACACACTACAGAAGCTTAAAGACATGGAACCTTATTTCGCAGCCGAAGAAAGGCAACGGCTAGAAATAACCTAGCTCTAATGTAAAAATACAATATTTATGTTTTCTTATTTGTTCTTATTATTTGCAGATTAATGTAAAATATAGAGTTATGCTTCAATTCTATTTTTTTTATAGTTCTTTATTTAATATTGCCGATATTTTACTAGATTATTTAAATGATATATTTGTTTGTCACTATTTTCTGCAATCATTCGCAGTAATTCTACCAAAGGTTTGATTTAGTTTTCTAGATCAGTTTAAAGCATGTCCGCCGCCACTGCAAATAAGGCAGTCAGCGTAGAAAGTAGGGATGCTGTACAGCAGGGTGTGTGAAGGTGTTGTCCCGTAGGAAGGCGATTTCGACTTGTCGTGGGATGTGATATTCTCAGAGCAGAGCCTATACTTTGTTAAGCTTCTCGTTTTATGTCGTTGCATCGCCACAAAGTTTTATTGCCCACGTTTGATCAGATATTCGGAATTCTGCCGTTCCACATGCACTAGCAGCCCTCACCTAGATCGACGCTGATCTGTCGTAGCCATTACCCAACCCCGCTGGATTCCGCTCTCGATGAGTTCGCTTCGGCCCGGCTTTTGCCTTCCCAATTTTACATTCACGCCTCCAACCAAACTGCTGCATTCCAAGCTAAGCTGAATATGCATCTTAATTGAATAATACAAGTTGCGAATGATTCCATTCGAAGTATGTTTTATTATATTTAATAAAGTAACCGATACCACCACCAGGCTATTCATACCTGTTTCTTATTTATATAACGCAGCTTGACTCCACGCCGCAAACAGATCGTTTTAGGGTCAATTTATGACGTTCGCGGCATAACAGCTGCGATTAGCGATAAATGGATTTGTGCTATCTTAATTGTTACGTTAATTTTACCCCGATATAAATTTAGCAAATACACCCACAAACTCGTCCGTGGGTGGGAAAACGTCAATTAAACGCACACGAGCAGCAGGATCGAGTATGCAGGATTAGGTAGCAGACAAGCAACAAAGCGAGACATGTGTTAGTGGAGGTGATACACTTTACCTGGTGACGCGGTGCGAATGCAGTGATGTTAATCAATTCTATCGTGAGTGCATAATTGTTATTTAACAGAATTTACAATAAATTTCGAACTGCTTAAATATGCTGAACGGTTCCGTTCTCGTGAATTAAGTTCGCCGGGCCCCCAACAATCGACTGTGGCCGGCTTCTCAAATTAGTGCAACACGTTGTAGGTCAATTTTTATCTAGTATCTAAATAAGTTAGAAGTGCATCCCAATTCTCTGGCAGTTAATTTACTAGACAATAGTGCCCAAACGTAAAGACTAAAAAGACATAACCCGCTCGATCTATCGCATAGATTCTAGTGCTATTTAACTTACATTAAGTGTCACAATCAAATTACGTAATTAAGTAAATACAGAAGGGTCGTCATTGGACGACTTCTCCCACACTGTTCTAGACGATCCACATAATTACTTATAGTCAGACAGATTGTAAATAACTAATAAATACAAAACAAATTATCACCACAATTTCCGTCTCTCTGCCGTTTAGACCATTGTCATAGGTCAGTCGTGCTTCAGACCAAAATTTACCCGTCTCTGTCATTTAGACAACCATCTTCGTAGGTCAGTCGAGTTCTACGTCAAATACCAGATTTTTCGTCGTGAAGTCCACGTTGCCGTGGGACAACTCGACCTTCAAGTCTGATAAAAGCCCTCCTACCATACCATCAGACTAGTTGCATCCATATCGGTATTCTTATCACTGAAATGACTTCTACAGAGCTTGTAATTTCTGTATGTATCTACCTCCTATCCTTTGTAGCTAGAACATACCTACCTCTTAAAGCTAGCATTAAATTTGATATGCGTATATGTGTGTTATCCGAGTGTTTGCTTCATGGACATCAGTTTTGGGCTTCACCCCGTCTTGTGTGTTCAATATAATTTTACTTGTATCTTGTGTTTGGCTGTCTCTGTAAATCCGTGTGCAGGTGGATTTTTAAATGAATTAAGCTTTAACAAGTGGAGGCAAGGTAAGTTTGCAGTGGTCCAGAGTTCAACTCTATTCTGGCTCTAAAACCGTCTCTTTCTGAGTTGGGAGACCCCACCATCGTAGTAGCGAGAATTTATAATCCAGTGGTGCCCAGCAAATTATTCTACTTCCCTCTCGAAGTTGATTTGAGTGTAACAAGCAGTTCTAGAATCTTATGTAATGTGTATTTGTGTAGCAGAAAGCAGTTACGCAATTTTTGTAAATAAGATGAGCATTTCAAGCTTGTGAAAAAAGGTAAGTCATATCTAGGAGCTGATCAAATTTCTATAGCCGAAGAAAACCTCTTTCTGCTAAAAGAACCTTTTTGTTTTGACTCTTCACTAAGATTATCAAACATGCCTATTTGTATTTCACTAAATCTTTTGTTTTCTGAAAAATGAGATAGTTAGTTTTAATAAAACTTTGTTTGTAGACTTATCTACGCAATTAGCATGAGAATGTTATTAAAGAAATCCTTAACAGACCGAATATATATCACTTTTAAGGAATTATCAATGCCCGGAAAATTGTACAGTTTACTCATTTCTACTAATCTATACATTTTTTTAAATATTTCTTTAAAATTATATCTTTCCACTTGAAGTGAAAGAACAGAATAAAGCCAATCCATCTGCCAGGCCCCTTACTAGATGCGACAAAGTTGATGGCTTTCTTTCTATCGTTACCAGACATTAAAAGTTTCATGGAATCTAAATATATACCTCTGCAGATTTACCACCTTTATGGTATTATTTTCCATCTACATAAATATGGTCATTAAATTAAATGGGTGTATACTGACCTCAGCAGAAGTAGATTGCACTAAAAATTAATAGCTTACTGAAATTAATCGCATTAGGATCTGGTGTAAACTTTTGGAAACCACTAGCTAAATCAGATAAGAGTACATTAAGCTAATATCAAATGTGATTGAAATACCCAAACAACTATTTTTTGCTCCTGCATTTTATACCAATTGGTTTTATCGCAACCACCGGTGCGAACTTTTGTTCAAAGAAATTCATTCCAGTGACCATTAGGGTTGCCAGACCTCCTATATTTAATAGGAGTCTCCTATATTTTGTCGCAATCTCCTATATCCTATAAATAAGGTGAAATCTCCTATATTTCCAATAACCTAGAAAAACAGTAAAATTGGTTCTATAAAATAATAATAAATATTTAAATGTTGAAATTTCTATCTGAGGCAATTGCGCAGTCAACGACCAACGCCGAACAATACCGAACGTATCGAACTCATCAACCAATATGGCGAATTTTGGGGGGCATAATTCTCTATTTAACAATTTAAAAGAATAAGATTCAGAAATAATTAAAGCTAATTATCATGCTTATGTAGTACACAGGCTGTGAAATTTCTATTGATAAACTCGATTATGGTATTGAAAACCTAGTCCTTAAGCAGGCGCGTAGGAGCCGCGGGGGCCACGGGGGCCAATGGACCCCTCAAATAATTTTCAGAGGGGCCTGGCACCCTCAAAAATATCATTTTCTAGTTTCATCATAATGTATAGTTTTTCATGTTGCGAAGAATGAAAAAATCGGCTCAATCGGCTGAATCATATATGTGTATTAAATACTTATACATATAGAGGAGGTAGAACATCTAGATCTAGACGGTCTTGTAAACGATTTCGTAGGTGCTTTACCAACTAGAATTTCTGTTTTTGGTACAGGTTCGTAAATGATAGTTTCTTAATAGAATTTATTTATGTATTTGTGTTTTATATTTATATTTCTAATCTTTATTTACACTCTTTTTATTTTTTGAAAACTAGTTTGTATATTCATTTAAGTTTACTTATTCATGTGTAGGTATTCTTTGCTTATGTCGAAATCTGATAATAAACAAAAGGTTCTTTATTGGTAATAGTATATTTCAAACCAAGGTAAGAAAGTGCAGTCTTGCATACCGAGCGCAAAGTTTATAAACCGAGCCGAAGGCGAGGTTTGTAATTGCGCAAGTTTGAATACTATTTTTTTCCCAGCCGGCCTCAGTGGAGCAAAATTTGACACTATAAAAATAATTCAACAGACTGTTAAAGTTGTTAAAGGAGACAATATCCTGCAAAATATGCTGTTCTCAAAATGTTTCTAAACAGTTTTATTCATAAGTAACTCTGAAAATTTTGTTGTTAAAAAATCGCTTTACTATTTATACTTTTTGAGGTTATGTCCACTGAGGTCAAACTGTCAAAGCAGTTTTGGTTGGATTAAAAAATAAAGTGCGGGCGCGAGATGTTAATTTAATTCCTTCGAATGATGGGCCACTCACGGGGCCACTTAAGGTTTCGTACTTACCTGCATCAAAAGGATGTGAACACTCACAGAATGCATTCCTAATTCCTCTTATAAACAGACTGTAACACAAGTCATAAAGTCAATTATCCGTCAACTATCAATATGTCAGCTGTCAGAATCAGCACGCGTCAGCAGTCAGCTAACATGCGGTACAGTTTCTTCATAAAAATTGCATGATTTACTTTCTTACCTAGGTGAGAAAAACGAACTTTCTTACCTCAAATGAGGTGAGCAATGCCTATTATTCTAACCGGCTGGGAGAAAAATATTTTTTTTGTCGTACAGTGTTTTGTTAATAAAATAGTACTTATTAAGTCACCCGTGACTAAAATATACTATTTTACAATTTCATTTAAAGAAGTAGGCTTTTTAAAATTAATTTTAGGGTGTGAAAGTTACTTTTTTCACACAGTGAAAAAATCTGGTGTGATACAATTACACAACTTCCTTTGTAATCTTATAATTAGCCAAAAATTTTGATTTTTAATTTTTAAGCATTTCTCAAAAATTTTCAAAAATTACAAATCGTTTTTGAAAACATCGAAAAAAACTGAAAAATTACAAGAGTAAACACATACTTCTGGTTGTGTAATTTTCTTCAAAAGCTTTCTATGGCATTTACATAGTACACAAAACTTATATATGAAGTTTCAACGCCATACCTCTTTTCGTTTTTGAGATTTTCTGTTCATAGACAGACACACAGACGCACAGACAGACAGACAGACAGACACACAGACCAATAAATAAAAATATGGTTTTTGGGTTCAGGGGACTCTAAAACGTGAAGATCTGTTGAAAACTCAATTTAGAATTTTTGGTGGGAATCCAATACTTTCTTTACCATAAAAGGAAGTAAAAAAGTGACAATTTGCTTTTAATTTAGGAATGAACGATTTTGGAAACAAATTATTTATTCATTTATTAATTTTTAGTTTAGTTTGAAGTGAATAAATTACAGATTTCAATAAATAAAGACGTTTCCTTAGTTACCAGAGCTGACCAACGCACTTTACTATAATGAAGAAAAATAAAATTCTATACAAAATAATCTTGGATTTCAATACTTAATGAAATTTTAAAAATGCTATTATAGTATTAACTAAAAATTGATAATCAAGAAATCAGAAATATTATAGCTCGTATTATTGGATCAAGTTAGAAGTATAAGCCTTTATTGAAATTAGAATGGCCCCCGCAGTCTAGAAAACGCTCCTACGCGCCTGTCCTTAAGTTATATGCACATTTTTCTGTCAGCTAAACGAAGAGAGACTTTGGAGCCTGTTTTGAATTTAACGAGTCAGAATATCAGGAACTTCTTCATCATGTCACCCTTTATTATCATATGTTAGAAGTTGAGGGATTGCCCAAATCAAATTAACAAACTATTCTAGGTACATAAATAATGATGAATACGAAGACATCCCTGATAATGACATCCCTGAAATTAATGTTATTCTGTTGCACTTTTTTAAAAATATTTCAGGATATTATACGTAATATTTAATTCACTATTAACTAAGCTTTCTTTAAGAAGAAACCACACATTTTTTGGAATCATTGTCGCTCAAAAATGGAAAAAATTAGATCCTTCGATTACTTATATTAAAAAATGGTTTGATTTTAGTGCAACTAGTTGGTTGTTCAGTGTTTTAAAGCTAAATTTAAAATGTTGCTTAACATATAACGATGTGATTAACATTATTACAAACATTTCTAAAGGGTTAAATCTTGATCTAGATTCTATATTTGATGGAGTCACAACTGTTAACAAAATTCTCAATTTAATTTAAAATGACGAAGCCTTTGTTTGCAGTCAAAACAGTTGAAAAATGGCTTCTTATTTTGGAAAAAACTGAGGAAATTCCAAATATTAGTATTTTGATGTCATTTATTTTCAGTATTCCTGCAACCTCGGCCTTTGTATAAAGGGTCTTTAGTATTATGGGAAATAAGTGGAACGGTGTTAGAAATCGCGCTTCAGTAGATTTAATTAAATCAGAATTACTAATAACGGTAAATTTTGAATTAAATTGTACAGAATTCTATAATTCTATAAAAACTAACAAGGCATTGTTAAAAAAAGTACAAACCAACGAAATATATACCTAGCATGGATGATGGGTATATTTTCTATTTTGTGAAATATTGTTTCATTTATTCAAAGTTTGTAAAATTTATAATAAAGTTGTCTCCTATATAGTTTGGAAATCTCCTATATATTTTTTAGCTTCTCCTATATAAAGGCTTTTTAAATCTGGCAACCCTAGTGACCATCAATCAATTTAAGCAATTAAATGTTAAAAATTTTGTGCGATTATTATAAATTCTTGGCGTATAGTTTATTATGCAAAAAATCGAACTATTTTCCGTACTCCGCTTTGGCAATTGACAGTATCAATCTTCATTAACTCAGTACAAAATTAAGTAAATAACAGTTCATAATGTTTCAATCCAATTTTATAAGAAATAGCCCATTTGGGCGATGAAATGTTTCGCCGAAAAGTGTTATTGGAAACTCATTATGTACATTTAAACATCATTTAGATAAATTTCTTATCAAACCTGTACTAACTTTGCTGTGAATGAGCTGATACTAAACACAAAGAAATATATATACCATGCCTACCACCTGGTATCCAAGTAAAAATTGCCTGCACGTTTGGAATTTTGCCCACAGCAAAGCAGCCAATGAGCACGAGCGCCAGCGGCGCCAAATTCAAATGCTGTTTATATCATTCGTCAGTTTCCGTCAACAAACTTTGGTCGAAAAACGTTAAGCACGTCAAAAACTCAACAGTGTGTTTGCAGCAAATTCCTTGGAAGCGAAGAATCTTCGCTTCGCTCCTTGCGATCAGTGCACCCTTGAGAACCCCAAATGGCAGAGTTCGGGTGAGCTTGCCGTTCGAAGCATGCCCAAACATAACCTCTACAATTTTTTTCTTATAACAGGACAAGGCACGAGATCGAACCCTCAGCGGCAGCTCGGAACTTTCCGAACCGGAGGCCGAGCCCCAGTTCGAACCCATTATCAGACTGCCAGAGGTAAACATCTTCACAAACGAGGAGAACGAAGCTGTTCTGCTGAAGCTTCGGGCCAAGCTGTATCGCTTCGATGCAGCGAATGATGACGGCCCCGAGTGGAAGGTGAGTGTGAAGTGATTTAGCTCGATTGTGGAAGTAATTGTGTTGTGTAGGAACGAGGGACTGGGGAGGTGAAGCTATTGCGCCACAAGGAGAACAACAGCGTGCGTATTGTCATGAGGCGTGATAAGACTCTTAAGGTTTGCGCCAACCACTTTATAACCCCCTGGATGGAACTGAAACCAAGCATGGGGTCGGAGAAGGCGTTTGTATACTCGGTAGCAGCTGATTTTGCCGATGAGGCGCCGAAGACCGAATGCCTGGCTATTAAGTTTGGCAGTGTCGAATGTAAGTTCCTAATATTATACGCTGTATAATAAATGTTATTCCCAATTGTTTGAACTCACAATAACTTACAAGTGGTACCAATACATAAAACCAAAAATCGCCTGCTGAAAAATAGAGTGGCCCCATAACATGCCGCTATTTTGTTTGTTGTAGTTGCAAATCACTTTAAGGAAAAGTTCAACGAAGCCCGGAAGATTGTGGCCACTCAATGCAAACTGTACAACAGCGATGACGAATCGAAAGACATTAGCTCAGACTCGGGTGAGGAGGACCCCGAAGAGAATCTCAGCAAGGAGCCTGTCGAGGTGACGGAGACGCTCAACAAGGAGCTCAGCAACTTGAGTGTGTCGAAAGAAAAAGCGGATGAAGTGATCGATAAATAGGAGTAGTTGTGTGCTTTCGTTAGTGTGTAGAATACTTGCTTCGTTCTTTGCGATTGAGGGTGAATGTAGCTGAACTTTGATCACAAGAGACATTCCACATGTTTGCTTGTATAATGTAACTCGACTCATTGAGTGTAAAAATGCACTTTATTTTTCTACTGTTATTTTGCTAAACTTCGTTACCACGTAGCTCCACTACAGTGCGTAACCCCATCCAGATGAAGATATATTTTTGTATTTTTATGTAACAGGAATTGTAGAGAATAGATGACTAGCTTTTGTTGCCTTGTTAATTTAACAAACCGAAATCAAAATTGGGGACCCTAATTGTAGTATGGCTTGATTGGGAGATGTACATAAAGGAAATTGTTGTAGTTCCTGACGCATTTTAATACTTTTAATTGCATGGAGTTCAAATTTTAACAAATGTGATTAACAATTTCTTACAGGGATTAGTCTGGTATCTATGAAGGTTGACTTGCACGGCAATTTTTTATCACGAACTACATTTTCAGGTGGGAATTATGGATTCCTGAAGTATGTAGATTAAATGTGCTGTTGAATTGTTAGATTTTTATAATTCTCACTTGACAGTAGTTCTCGCAATTGTTGCTGTATATTGATTAAGCTTGAGACAAGGATTCTAGATACTAATTACTCTGTATGCCTAATTGCAAATAAACATGATATAATATATATTTCTGTTTTATTATCGTCGTTGAGCTGCCTTTGTGAATTCTTCATCGAGATGTTTTACATTGCCAACCTGCAATTGTGTGAACTTTTTGCCAATTCGATCTAATTTAAACATGTATAAATGGTGATTTTCAAAGTGTAGAATAAGTTAATGAGAAGATTCCTCAAACTGGCAGTAAAGTAAGCGTTTATTCTGATGGGATTTAAAGTTGCCATGGAAACCAAATAACAGTACAAAGCATGGTGTAACGTTCTGCAGAATGTGGGTGGACCTCAAATTCAACCAATAGGACATGGGCCCACAAATGGCACGATTGGTAGTACTGAAGTGTATTGTTGATGACGCTGTCGATGTCAAATTTGAGGTTAGGTTTTGCGTCAGTTGGTGTCAGACTGACGAAATAGCTAACCTCGAATTTGACATCGACTGACAGTGCCAGCAAAATTATAAAATCGTGGCCATAGCTACACCACGATCGCGGCCATAATAGATTACCTGTGTAGGCGCATTGGGGATTGGTTGACATCTCCCCTCTACTTTCTGAACGACTGCGCATCTCCGGGAACGTTTCACCTTGTGTTCTTTACACCATGGTACAAAGGTCATCACCATCATCGTATGACTTCAGCCACATATGAAGTCGACAACTTTTTTCCAACGTTCGCTTCTTTGTCATGGCTCTTATCTCACTCAATGATTTTTTGCTTTCTTGTAGCGCAGTTCACCATGTATTTTTTGGTCTACCGCATTTCCTTCAGTTCTGGCTCTTTGGATTCATACACTGAAACCATTACTACGTCATCATTTTCACCAACATTGCTGCGTAAACATATAAAGTAGACTTGTCTCTCAATATCTTTATCTTTTATTATTAAACTAGCTTTTACCCGCGACTTCGTTCGCGCGAGGTTCGTTATTTGTGTATTAAATAATGTTCCGCCCCGTCTCGACCCTTCCCGTCCCGTCCCGCCCCTTTCCCTCCCGTCCAGTCCCGTCCCGTCCCGCCCCTCCTCTTCCATCCCATCCCCTCCCCTTCCATCCCATCTTTTTCCGTCCCGTCCGTTTCGCCCCGCCCCATCCCGCTTTGCCCCGTCCCGTCCAGTCCCGTCCCGCTCAGTTCCGTCCCGTCCAGTCCGTCCCGTTCCGTCCAGTCTAGTCCCGTCCCGTCCCGTTTCTTCCCGTATGTCATGTTCACCGTCTTGGACTTAAAAATAAATGCCATTTTCGCAATCAACGTCCCAATAAACCTCAATAACGACACCCATATCGATTTTTAGGCTTACTTACCCCATTTCACCCCCTAAGGGGTTGATTTTCGGAAAATCACGAAATACGTGTTTGCTTATTTGTTTTTAGGAGTACTCCTACGAAGTTTCAAGTCGAAATGTCTATTTAATATTATTTTTCCATACAAAATTGGAACCCCCATTTTACCCCTTTAGGGGTTGAATTTCGAAATATCCTTCCTTATTCCTTGTATACATCATAAAGGGAACCTCTGTGCAAAATTTCAGCTTTCTAGGTCCAAGGGTTTGGGCTGGGCGTTGATGAGTCAGTCAGTCAGTCAGGACTTTTAGAAATATATATAAGATGTGTCTGCGTTTGCACAGCTACGGATTAAGGGAAGTTGCCGCTAGAAGCAGGGTAATATTTTACCGACGCAAGTACACAAATTGTGTACACCTTATGGAATAAAATAGTGCACACATTTTAATATCTACTTAATAAATAGATAAATAAACAAATTAACTTAAAATATATATTGCTATTATTTATTTATCGTATGGCTACACATGAGTACAAGTATTTATTTATATGAATATATATCAAATATCTTAAATATTAACATTTAAGTTTTCTATCCAAATAACAGCCGATGGGGTGGCTCTCAAGAAGTCTTCGGTTGTACAGCGGCTGGGTCTATTTACGCAGTCATATATTGCTATGATCACATTTTAGTAGCCTTATATGTAAAACAATAATTATTAGTAATTTATAACATAACCAACAATATAGATATTAATTGTAAAAATTGTCCATAAGAGATGTAATAATTTAAAATTCATATTTCTTATAAAATAGCAGGCCTGGTAAATAATTGCTAGTATGATGTTTTTAGGGCCGGTTGCAGAAAGCAATGTTAAGTCTGGTGTTAGCTAACGCGACGTCAAAGTGAACAAAAACGAATCAAATCTCAAATGCTTATGGTAACTAATACATTAGTAAACAAAATTTGATGGGATTTTGTTCACTTTGACGCGACGTTAGCTAACACCAGACTTAACATTGCTTTCTGCAACCGGCCCTTAGAGTAGCATTATTTTGTGTAAAAACAAATTAAAATCAAAGTAGGCTTGGCATTTCATTCAACTAAAAACAAAACTGTAAACAAGACAATTGGGGGACAGCTTCTTGAAGAGTTCAGTTGTGTTTTTGCTAAGCTCCCAAAATAAATAATATTTTATGTGCGCTTAAATACCCAAGTTTACCAAAAAGTTGTGTTTTTATTAAGAGAGTGTGCCCAGGATGATTTGTGGAAGTTTTCTTTTTGTATTAAGCTTCCGCAACACCTAGAACGAGACATCAATTGGTCAAGTGCAAACCAGAGTATTTCGAAGTGATTTTACGGAATTTCAGTTAGTTTCATAGTGCGTCTACAAGGTGCATAACCGTGCAGTCTACGTGTGGTGCTCCGCAGCCCTGTAGTGGGCTTCAGCAAAAGCGATCGAAATTGCAGCCAATATCCAGGTGCGGTTCGAGTCCACATTCCTGCCTTGCTAACAGCGGGCCGGCAACGACATCCTGTCCAGAGCATCGTGGGACCTCCAGCAAGACTGCAGGTAGCACCGAGATCATCTTAGAAGCCATCTACAGGTCAGATTTTGCCAGCTAAAAAGTGTATTTTTGTGATTCTGATCGAATAGCGTCGGTTTGAGTTTAACTTCCGGTAGTGGCGTCTCTAGAAATGTTTTGTTTCGTGACGTCTTATACTTACATTCAATTTTTCTCGCATAGCAACAGCGTTTACTGCGTGGACATAAATAATTTAAATAGAACACGGAGCTTCTTTACTTATTTTCGGCACCAAACTACTATTGTATACCAAGGCACTGAAGTTTAGTGCCGAGGGGTACATTATGTTTTTTTTTAAATCGAGAAATCGCGAAATTACAGCATTTTAACCAACTTTTCTAGGTTATGTTGAGGTCGGTTGACGTTTACCTACGCCCCGCCGGGGCCGCCTACAAGAAGTCGTAAAAGGATTATTTCACTGCCTATTTCTCGTATTTTAATAACGATTTCGAGGTACTTCACTGCCGATTAAAAAACTACTATTTTTGTGCCTATAGTGATCTAAATTACTCGTTTTTTGTCAAAACATCGTATTGAAAGTACCGCTTTTTTCACTATTTTTACTTTTTAACGATTTTATTATAACAATATTTACATAGCCGGGGTCGGTAGCTCAGTGGTAAGCATCCTGACTACTGATCTAAGGGTCGCGAGTTTGATTCCCGGTCCCGGTGAGGTTTTCAAAAATAAAAAAATGTTGATGAAAGCTTCTACAGAATGCCATCATTCGGAAGTGATGTAAAGCCGTGGGTCCCATGTTACTACGATGTGCATGTAAAAGATCCCTTGCTAGGGTTGGAACTCCTTATTCTCGGCAAAATTCTAAGTAGGACTTTGACCATATGACCAAAGCCGTCAGTGTCTAAGGTACCTGGTACTCTGTATGCCTAGACCTTGTCCATTAACAAACAAACAATATTTACATATTGCAATTCTAACAAATACTATAACACTCAAATTAGGTACCATCGCGGACAAAAAAATGGAAACATCATTGTTTTCCTAGTGTAAACGGGTATATCACCTAAGTTAAATCAACATAGCTGATATTATATTGTTTAATGCAGTTGTCAGTTGTTTTCAAAAGTAAAAAGTCAAAATATAACCTAATATTATGTAAACCCCCAATAACACTGTATAAAATTATAAAAAAGCGTTAACTTGATTAACGCTGGTGTTTCCATTTTTTTGGCCGCGGTGGTACTGATGATTGCATCTATGAAAATGGATATTGATGGGGCAGTTTTCATTTCTAGTTATTATAACACCATCGTGCTTGTCCAGAGAAGCTGTAAAAGCATTTTTGGTAACTTCTCTAGCGACTTCGAGTTGGTTCTCCAAATGTACAAGTTAACTCATTGACGGAAAGTTTTCAACCTGTGTTACAGAAGTGGAAGGTTCTTCAGCTGGTATAATACGTCGACCAATTTTCAGTTTTAAGTGACAGAAAAATAGTGAAATCTCAGCAAAATTATAAAATGTCAATGACCGAGACTCTTTTTCACTTTCGGCTTGCAAGGATCACTATTCATAAATAACGACGTGTAAAATCACTGCCTCCTACACTTACAAGCCATGCTGTTGCAGATTTGGCAACGCTGCTGGTAGGCCAATTTTTACACTGTTTATTTATAAGTGTCCGTTCAAATGTGGCGTGTGCTTATAAAAATATTAATTTGTTGGGCTGCTCCAAGTTTGAACAAATGCATTTAATTATATTACGAACTGTTCGTGATAAGAAAAAGTATAATTTTTGCTAGTATTTATGGGTTTCATAAGGATTTCACTGAAATACAACCGAGATAAGTAACAATCTAACCTTATTTTTAGAGCATTTATTGTAACTTTTAATTTTATATTTAGAATGCCACGAAGACGCTCTGTACCAACCACGATAGTACCTTAAAAGAAAATGGTATGCAAATTATAACAACATTTTCTTTTCCAATGGACGAGATCTGAAAGAAAGCATGGCTTCGTGAAATACCACGAGAATGTTGGACCCCAACAAAAAGTGCTGCCTTGTGTGAAATACATTTTAATGAAAAATACATTTGAAAGCGTTAGAAATAAGAGTGGGGAACTGCAAAAGTTGATGCTGCATTACCCTTGAGTAGCTGACAATGCTCTCCCAAGCGAATTTCCAAATTTACCAACATATTTGTCGTCAAACGCGCCTCAAGAAAGGATAACTCCTGAATGTAGAAGAAATAGAAAGAAAACAAATATTGGAAAGACATGCACAAACAGTGAAAGTTCTTTTAAATGACATCAGCAGTTTTTCGAAGTTTATAGAACAATTTACGTCACACAAATTTAGATGTTACCGAGCAGATAAGTTTATTATGTTCAAATAAGATTATTTACAATAGCACCACCATAGTTTTTCCATATATTGTGACGAAGGATAAAGGGTTTGGCCTTACCTGTTGGCAAAATTTTTATTAGGTATTTTGCCGGCTGTTAAATATCGACCTAATTGGGCTAACTCGCCGAGAAGAGTCGGGGTTCCAGCTACGCTAAAAAAGAATACAAAGGGAGAGGGCGCCAGGTCCTCGACGTTGACTAATTCTTGCATCAAACCTCCACAAGGTATGGGATAAATTTAGCAGATCAAACAAATTAGCAAAGACCAATCACTTATCACAGCTTTTATTAAATGTTTGGTACTATAGTGCAATCAACACACGCACATGCAATAATAAATATATACATATATACGACGAGGCAGGCAATGACATACAAACATGGCGCGGCATAAGCAATTAAGAAAAAAAAATACATGTATAAATAACAAAGCGGGCGCAGGTATATCTATCGCTATGACTAAGCACTTAAAATTTCCTCAACCTGTAACGGCAAGACTAACGGCGTTCCGCTAAAAATTAGCAATTAACTAATGTAAGAAATTTTCAATGAGCCTATACAAGGTAGGCACCACTAATTTGCACGCACCCTGTGAGGCGGGACGCGGCAAGACAGAGCAATGCAAGTATCTAGCTAACGTGTAGCCCCGAGTGTTAGCTCAAAATGACTTTAATATGATACTCCAAAATTTCTAAGTTGCGAAGACACCGGCAATTATATGGCCATATAAAATCGAGGTAGTTTCTTAATGTAAAGACATCAGGATATTCAATTAACGCTTCAACTACTACTTGAATATGTTCATAACAATATTGTTTAAACTTAAAATTGTAAAACAAATCGCCGAAGCTCGAATTCGAGAAAGAAGCTACCGATCTCGGTTCACGCCCACAGCCGAAAAGTTGCTGAAAGTTTGTGTTGTGATTTCAATCGGCAAATAGCGGAGAACGATCTCCGATTAAAAGTGGCCTAAAACACCTCGGCTAGGCCGCGAACACGGTTAAATCGCGCTACGGGTAAGTGCAAACATCTTATATTATAAGATCTGATGCCGTCGGGCGCCGGCCGCCGGCTACCAGCTTAAGCAAGCATTTTTATTGTTAACCGTTTCTTTACGCTGGCAGGGCCAGACGTAGACTGGCCAACGCGTTCTAGTTCTATTATAATTCCTTCAAAGCTTCAAGTACTATGTTACTGTATTTTGTAGGGGGCCAAAGTAAATTTTAAGCGGGGCCTAGCGCGAGAGATGCCAGTAACCCGGAACAAAGTTTGATACACCTCAGGTGAGCCGAAATGACTTTTAAATAGTAGCTAACAGCAAGCAGCAGTGCAGCAGCCCTAACTTGAACGTATAAATAAACACCTAAGATAAAGCGGCGAGTATATCCTGCTCTCGTACTATCTGTACCAAATGATTCGTCTAACCAAGAACAACAATACACTAGGGGACGGTTTACATAGCACGCCCTAATGTTAACTGTGCGAGAAGTTTGCCTAACCTAACAAAAATACACATGGCGAGACGATTGGTATAGCGTGCTCTTATAATATCTAAACTAGTGATTCGCTTGAAGGAGTACACACCCAAATTTAATTATTCCGCTTGATTTCTTACAGCCTGCGCTCCTGGGGCAGCGGAGATGAGATCCAGGGCATCGGCTCCTAGTGGCAGCTCGGGCGACGTAGACAACATCGCGCTGACGCCAGCGAAGGCAGCGAGTGGCCTGCAGGAATGAAAAAGGCGACCTCTTATTTCCTACCTGCGTCCATAGCTGGTAGATAGCGAAATCCAATTGTAATTCGTCAAATTACAGGAGCACATGGCTGGATTCCAGTGATGGATTGGTTCCCACCACAAATTTGGCTGAAAACGTATAAATTTTTCAAGTAAGCCCCCGATTATGAAACCGGAGCTGTCGTCAACTTACCTAATGTTGAAGGGTAGCCAGAGAGAACGTTCAAGGGTAACGTTGGCCCGAAAAATCCGCCGGAGCGTCCGACGTAAGTAAATCAACAAATCTAATAATTACGAACGTCATAAAAGGGCACTTGAACTTCTAGATTCTCCATATAACAAAACGGAGTGGAGCCAAACCAATTAGCTCTTAATTGAAGCATAAACCCGGGCACAACCAGCTTGCACGAAATTTCAAATGGGAAAGAGCGTCAGAAATCAATCATGTGTTCCACAAATTCCAGGATATTAGGAATTTTCCAAAATTTTGGGGAAAAAATCTCCTGAAAAGTTGAATTGCACCATAAGATAACAGCATAGCAATTGCAACAAATGAGGCCAGGAAATTTGTTTATAATAAATGCGCAAAAAAGTTGCCTAACCACTAGGCGTGAATGTGGGCAAGATTTAGGGCAGAATAAATTCAAATAATAAAATCTAGTTAATTTCTAGGGGAATTTCATACGAAACTACCTATTAATTGTAATGAAAGGTTTAAAACTAAAATACAACCAGCTAGGTCTTCACTAAAGAATGTGAAATTACAAATTGAAGCTACCTACTAAAGCTTAAAAATAAATTTCAACTAGCAATTCCAGGGAAGCTACAAACTATCCATAACAATATGTTGTACTCTCAATCAGCAGTGGTGTATAGAAAATTACACACTTTAAAATAATTACAGAAATGTTCTTTTATCTATGGGTTACATAGTGTTACGTTTTACCGTTTTGGGCTATTAAAAAATTATACGACGCTTCTTGTAGTAAACATTTATTTACAACGATTTATCTTAACTATTTACAAAGCAACTATTAAACGCGGAACACACATCATTTATAAACTAACAGGACTATTTCTAACAACAGATATACTTTATTTATTTATTCACGACTTAACATTAATGATTTATATGGTTATATTTATTGGTTATTTACGCGTTATATATTTCACTAGAGTTATGTACACACGGGTTCATTTATATTGCAGTTTACGCGCTTCGAGTTTGGATGAGAACTGTCGATTTTTTTCCACTGCACCGGTTCATATACACGCCGGGTGAGTCATCCTAGAAACTTCCAGACTTTGCTCGATTAATCCAGCGACGCTGACGTGTTCGCGAGCAAGGTCGTTCTGGAATGTTCTGGAATGTTCTGATGCGATCCGGCCCGAAGGTCGTTACACTTTCTGGAATTATCTGGAAGGCCTGACTCGCTCGTCTCATGCAGCCGGCTCCAAAGTCGTTCTGCAAGGCTGTCACACGGGACGCTGAGTACTTGAGTATGTAAATAAACGTCACAATTACAGAAGCTATATTTAGTTAATTAGAGAGTAACATATGATAAAGAGTAAAGCTGTGCTCTTTAAAGCAAAATTATTTCAAATTGTAGTACTGTAATTTAGGACCACCAACTACCACACATGCAATTTTGCCAAGTCTAACAGCATGGCTTGGTGTAGGAGGCATGGGTACAACACGTTTTGAAAGTACCTTTTTTGAAAAATAGTTGTACAATAGTTATTTAGACCACCAGTGTTAGAAGTGCAACATTTTTTCACAAGTGTGGAGGGTTATTAAACGAGATGCAGCATAGTTTAATATTCCACACGCGTGAAAAATAAGCACGCTAACACGAGTTGTCTATAAGATTTTTTAAAATTACATATTCAAATCCAATCCTATTTTGTATAGAATTTTATTTGCCTTCATTTTAGTCAAGTACGTTGGTCAGTTCTGGTAGCTAAGGAAACGTCTGTTTAAATTCGTTCATTCCTAAATTAAAAGCAAAGTGCAACTGAGTGAAAAAAAGTGGCACTTCAACTTCACACACCGAAATTAATTAAAAAAAGCCTACTTTTTTAGTTGAAATTTTAAAAATAACTATTTCACTGACGGTGATGCATCTCTCACGGCACTTGCAAAAGTTAAGCACCAGTCTGCTCGGTCAGAACTTGGATGGGTGACCAGCTGGAGAGCGGGCGTAGTGTTCTAGCCAGACAGGCTCCACTACCCCAAGTACCTCCGCCGAATTTAAAATGCACACACCCTCAGCGGCTCTGTGCGATCGGCACCCCGACATTGTAAACGGTATAAGGGGTTACAGATTATGTATGTATGTATTTCACTGACTTGGTAGAAAAATTACAATTTAGTCTTATCAGTTGGAGCAATAAACGTCATGTTTATACTAAATTTCAAATAATAATGCAGAATGCGCTTTGGACTCAAACTCAGTTTTACACTAGAAAGTTCAAGTTTGTGTGATTGCTTCTGTTTTACAATAATTTCGTTCTATATAGTTCTTCTTTTATCCACTATTTATCGGGTTTTCTTTTATATTTTTAGGATTCATACCAAATGTCAAATTGATCATTTAAAAAAAAAAAAAATTTTAGATGGTTGTAATGATGACTTTCTTTTGGCGAATCACGGCCATAGTTGGGTTTACTACTTAGTTCCAAGAACTGCATGCTTATTTGAAATTTAGTATACCGTCATTTGGGGTGAAGTGGACAACGTGTGGTGAAGTGGCCCGCTTAAAAATATTTCAACATCAAAGTTGGTAAAACTGAAAGCGTCAGTACCAACCTTGTTTCAACATAATAGGTGCTGCTATCTGCTGTGTGATAGGTAAATCATTCACAGCTTCATAAGTCGGTAACATGGGCACTGTAAGTCATATTAATAGGTATCTGTAACAGAAATTCATCAACAATGTTTCACAATTTATTAGAACTGTCAGTGCTGAAAGAAGAACTGGAAGTCATGTTATAGATATTAACGATACAAGTTTGATTATGAGCATCTTAACGAAACGAGTTTGATAGCCAAAACGAGGCGGTGAGCCGAGTTTTGCGGCAATCAAACGAGTTTCGTTGTGTGCCATAAGCAAACGTGTATTGTTCAATATTTTATCTTCATCAATAAACTCTGGTTCACTGTATAAAAAGAGTGCGGTAATATTCATTACCGCACTGAGTGCGGTAATATTTGTCCATTACCGCACTGAGTGCGGTAATGGATATTACCGCACTCAGTGCGGTAATGAAGCTCTTAACGATACTAAAATTAATTTGGTTAAGACGCTATAACAACACGGATGAAGATAAAATGAATTAAATCAAGAATCAAAACGAATAGGATTAAAAATTAATCAAAACAAAACAAAAGTAATGACAAACACGGAAGAAGAAGTTACGGTAAAGATAGAAGAGACAAATATAAAGCAAGTAGAAGAATATATATATCTGGGGCAACAGATCAAAATGGGGAAAGAAAATAAAAAATTGAAATAACAAGAAGGACAAGACTGGGATGGGCAGCTTTCGGCAGGTTGAGCTATATTTTGAAAAACGAAAATATTCCACTGCATATGCGACGCCGGATATTTGACCAATGTGTACTCCCAGTCCTAGCATACGGAGTACAAGTCTGGACTTTCACGAAACACAATATAGACAGACTCGCTAAGACCCAAAGAGCAATGGAAAGATCAATGTTACACATAACACTAAAGGACAAAATAAGAAATGAATGGATTCGGCAGCACACAGGAGTAAAGGACGTTGTTAAACATGCAAGCCAGCTGAAGTGGAAATGGGCAGGGCACAACGCTAGATACGATGACAACCGATGGAACTACATCATTCAACAATGGAGAACCTGGTCCAGAAAAAGAGACAAAGAGGAAGACCACAACTACGATGGGCAGACGACATAAAGAAAGTAGCCGGGCCCGGCTGAATGAAAAAAGCCCGTCACCGAAACAAATGGAGAGAGATTGAAGAGGCCTTCCAATACTGGAATGAAAGAGGCTAACAAAGAGAAAGAGTGCTGTTAGTTTATTGCTATTCAAACACCTGTAAAACCTCTTGTGAAAAAGTGATTTCTAAAAGTTTGATTTATGCAATATTTGTTTGGGTTGAAATGTAAGTAATTAGGAGCACATACCCACAACTAAGATTAATTTTAAAAAAAATTATTTTAGATAAAAAATATAAAAATTTGTCTTTCCTGTGATGAAGTGGACCACTACGAAAAATGCCGCGGAATTACAAACCACAACTCGGAGGAAGGCGTCACTGTCAATATACAGACAAAAATCTACAAGAAGGCTTAAATGAGCTAAAACAAGGTAACCAGTCAGTTAGAAAAATGAGCGAGCAGTACAACATTCCTAGAACGACCTTAAAAAGAAAATTGTTGGGGTTGAATACAGGGAAATATGGGGGGCAGACAGTTTTAAGTGACATTGCAGAAGTGGGCATTGTACGAACTTTAACGTTATGTGCAGAGTGGGGGCTCCCCCTCACGAAATTAGATTTGAAATTGTTCATTAAAGGTTACCTAGACAGAAGTGGCCGTGCAGAAAAGAGGTTCACTAGAAATCTTCCAGAGGACGAATATATACGTGGATTTTTGCAACGCCACCAGAATCTAAGAGAACGTTTCAGACAAAATATAAAACTGTTCTAGCGGCAATAGGCGCAGAAGCTATTAATGCCTACTTCGATGAGTTAGGTCGTTCACTGGAAAATGTGTAGCCCGAAAGTCTGATCAATTATGATGAGACTAATTTTACTGATGATCCGGGGAAAATTAAAATATTGTGCAAGCGTGGAGCTAAACGTCCTGTGGTTATAAGAGATTCCAGTAAAACTAGCACTTCTGTTATGATGGCAGGAACAGCCAGTGGCGTATTATTACCACCGTACGTCATATATAAAGCAGAAAAGTTATACCCTACATGAATCGAGAATGGACCACCTGGTGCGGTATTTAATCGAACGAAAAGTGGGTGATTTGATGAAAAGACATTCGAGGATTGGTTTGAAAAGTTGGCCTTACATTACCTTAAGAAGCAACTGCACCACGTGCACTTATAGATGATAATTTATCAAGCCACCTTTCAGTGTTTGTCATCGATGAATGCCGAAAACATAATATTCGATTTATATTATTGCCCCCGAATGTGACACATCTATGCCAGCCACTAGATGTCGCATTCTTCGCTTCTTTGAAACGAAAATGGAGAGAAATATTGACGGAGTGGAAGAAGAAGAATAGAGGAGTGCTACCTAAATCTGATTTTCCGAAATTATTAAAGAAAGCCATTGACTCTTTAAAAAATGCATCGGGAAATCTGAAATCAGGCTTCGCCGCTTGTGGGATTTTTCCCTTAGACAGAGAAAAAATTTTGAAAAAACTGCCAGACTATCAAGAATCAGAAAACAACGTGCTGCCTGACCGTTTAAGTCATAGTTTAGTAGATATATTAAAAGATATGCAAGTTAATAACACCAGTCAAGAAAACAGAAAAACTCGAAAGAAGAAATTGGATTTTTTACCTGGCCAAAGTGTGCAAACCAAAGCAAACATATCACCAGACAGCTGCGAGAGTGAAGCTGATGTCAGCTTTCATGATTCATCTAGCGTTGCTTCATTGAATTTTGACGCACTTTCAGATGTGGAATTCCCAGCCCAAAACAAGGTTTTTCAGGTAAAATCGATGAACCTTCCCATGTTCCTATTCAGTTTGATCCCAAACATTTTCAGCCAGGACAGTTTGTGCTTGTGCAGTTCTCAACCAAAACAGCTAAAAGAAACTTGCTGTATGCTGGCAAAATTATTGAAATGAAAGATGACAATAATTCTGAAATTAATTTTTTACGAAAAATAACTGGAAAAAAAGGATTCTTACTTTGTTTACCCAAACATTGAAGACAAAGCTACAGTTACTTGTGAAATGATAACAAATATATTAGAACAGCGTGATCTAAGAAGAGGCAGATATAAGTTTATCAGTATTGACTGTGACAATATTTCTTAACATTATATTTCCATTAATATCTAAGTATTCATGATAAGCTTTAAAAAAATAAGCAATGTTAAATTTATAAAATGTATTTTTAAAAAAGACAATAAAAAGAATATTTTGATATAAATTTTCTAGAAAAAATATAGTAAACTTTCCTCCTATCGCCTTATTATTCACCAAATTGATGTGTGCTGGCTACATATGGTTTTTCTAGTGACCACTTCACCACAAGGAAGGTATTAAATGGCCAAACTGCATATTTTATACGGGTGGTCCACTTCACCACAAACTCGGGGTGAAGTGCACCACTTTTTAAAAAATCATAAAAAATTAGTACTTTATTTTTTTGTCAATTTCTAATAAGCAATCATTAGATAAGATATTGTTTAATATATATTTAAAATTTCGAACGGTTCTGAGCAGAATTGATTGAATTATGTTCAAATAACTACTAAAAAGTGGTCCGCTTCACCACGGATGACGGTAGTGAAGTTTGCAGAAAATAGCTATTTGTTTAATAAGGCAATAAAGCATATGATTTAAAGCCGAAGTTGGCAGTTTCAAAGCCCAGACGAAATCGTTAAAAAAGTAATGTTGTCTATTGTTGCTTTAACTCAGGAATACCTAGATAAAAGTAATATTTTGCAAAGTTATAGGTTAGGCTTTTATATCAAGAAATTCTCGATAATTTGTTCCATCTTAAAATTTCGCGACAAGCCAAGTGTCGATTTCGAAAATTTTCTCTAGATTCGAGACTAAATCAAAACAAGAAATCTTGAAAATCAAGAGTTTCGTGAAATCCTAGTACATACGAAAAGCACGACCTGCTGATTTTTTTTGACAAATGTCAAAGTGACATTTTTGTCACACAATTCAGCAGGCAATTCTAATTTAAATGCTCGCGCCTCATTAACGCAACGACGCCGATTGGTCAAACCAAAAACGAATGAGGTGTGCTGAATTTTATCGTTTGTTGTAGTTGTGCATTTGACGTTTCTCAGTTTAAATACCACACTTCTGCATATTTTAAAAGTTACACACCGACTTTAACACTATGTCCTGTTAGCAACATTAAACCGGATTCAACAGATTGCCGGTCGGTGGTACAAACGCACCGCTATCGCAGAGATGGCAACATAACCTAAAAACACTGCTAATGTAGTGTACAAACTGCCAGGATGGGCCTGGATTTCGACATTTTGGAGCACTGCAGGAAAGTTAGAGCCGACCACGGCCCGCCTTACACTTGCCCGCTGGAGAAATGTGGCCGTACGTATAAATCAGTCTGTGGGCTGCAGTATCACTTGAAGAGTTTCGACCACGACAACCCCAACGCTCCCACACCCACACCTCCCACGCCTAAGAATAAGAAAGGTACGACTCGTTCAGCACTATTAGCTGTTGTATATATCAGTTTTGCACATAGGTAGAGCAAGAACAACTGTCCCTGTGCCTCCGCCCCCCACTGTCCCAGTCCCTGAGCCGCTCACATACGAAGAGGCGCAGAAAATTGTTCAGTTGGATATCAATGGAGATACGGTGCGCATAAATATTAACGACACTTTGGAAATGTATGCTAAGGAAGACTTCCCTGAGGAGGAGACTGACGTCAAGCCTGTGGAAGTGCAGCAAGGTCTGTAATTTTTACGTCGACAGCTTTTCTTTTCGATTATACAGAATTTTTACAGAACCTCAAATAAAACTACCTGAAGCTATTTATAAAGAGCTGGACGATTATAACATTTGCGATGCGCCCCCAAGGCCGAATGCTTACATACGTTTCATTGAAAAGAGTACGGAAGAATTGGACGGGGAGGTAGTATTATACAGGTAGTAGTTGAGACGCATTCTAAAAAATGCAAATAATTTAGGTGGAATATGACGTGGATGAAGAAGACACGGCCTGGCTAAGTATCATGAATGAAAAACGCGAGACTCAAGGTTTGCCTCCCGTTTCCGTCGATTCCCTGGAGCTCCTCATGGATCGGTTGGAGAAGGAATCTTACTTTCAGGTAGGCATCTAGGTTTTGCCATTCGTGCAATGCATGGTTCTAATCGATAGGCTGCTGTGAATGGGCAGACAGGCGCTGTCGTAGACGACGATGCTGTGTGCTGCATCTGCATGGACGGGGAGTGCCAAAACACCAATGTGATCCTTTTTTGCGATATGTGTAACTTAGCTGTGCATCAAGACTGCTACGGTGTGCCTTACATTCCCGAAGGGCAGTGGCTCTGTAGGCGGTAAGCTAATTGCATTTGTTTTAAATTCGCCTCGAATGGCTTTAGGCCACGTATCACGACTTCATTTTTAGTAACTTGGGTCTTCGAAAAAATTTTAAAACAAACGTGGTATCTTAAATAGTAGCCATAATGGTAAATACAAAGAACTAACAATTGAAAATGCAGGTGTCTGCAGTCCCCAAGCAGAGCCGTCGACTGCGTGCTGTGCCCAAATCAAGGCGGCGCCTTCAAGCAGACGGACCGTGGCCATTGGGCGCACGTCGTGTGTGCCTTGTGGATCCCAGAAGTTCGCTTTGCCAACACAGTATTCTTAGAACCCATCGGTACGCTCCCATACCATTACCACAAAAAATATGTCTAACATTGGAGCTTGCAGATTCGATCGAAACCATTCCGCCAGCCCGATGGAAGCTCACCTGTTACATTTGCAAGCAGAAGGGCGTCGGTGCTTGCATTCAGTGCCACAAGACCAATTGCTACTCGGCCTTCCACGTCACCTGCGCCCAGCAAGCCGGCCTGCACATGAAGATGGACACCGTCAAGGACTGTGGCGACTCGCAGCCTGTGCTGGTGCAGAAGACGGCCTACTGCGACACCCATGCGCCTGCTGATACTGGTAGGTGTTGCGGTAATACAATTTTGGGAGAAATAGTGTTAGGCGCTTAGGGAGTTATTTTTACACTGGCTTATACAATTCTAGAGAAGTGTCACTCGAAAAGAACCTTCCTTCGTCCTATGTGTTTTAAATTCAAATCGCACTGTAATTGATGTTACCTGACATCTTATTGTGCATGTTCATAACTGGAATACCATTTTACTTTTTAATTCATTAATTTTATAAGTACTTACATCATAGCCCTCCGTACTGTGATTATTTACTTCTAAGCGCAACTTATAACATTTGGAGCAAAGAGGATGTGTTAAACTCCTAAGTGGATTTTTTGTTTGACAGTAATCGGGAATTTGTTAAAAATTAATAGCAGCCTGATAGAAAGATGGTTTATTGTCCATGGCAATACTGATTGCTTGATTAACACGAAAATGAATAATTTAAAAATGAACACAGAATTAAATATTTTATTTATTGCGAGATAGTCAGTATTTTACACTAATAAGTGCACTTGATATGAGCAGCAGTAACTATAATTTGGGAGAGAAAGGTTGGCATTAGAGAAGGCAGAATTCAAAAGGGTTACGTTCGGCTGCCCAGATCCAACCAGATTCGAATTATCGATGTAACATCCCTTAAATTTGTGAATTGGAGCTGATTTTGCGATATTACCGGAAATAAAACAAAAGAAGATCAGAGCGTCGGTTTACGTCATCTGAAACAATACAAGGTTAGCTGGAAGCTATGTCACATAATTCGCAGTATTTACGTGGTGTTTTTAAATTCAGGTTATGCTGATTTCTTGTACTTGCAGATCATTTGTGCAGTCAATTTTGAGGTTCAAGAGCTGTCAGAACGAATTTGAGCCCTAAGATTAAAGTTTTTCTTATGCTACACTGGAGTTTTGTCATAAATTATTGCAAGTAGATAAAACACAAAGAGCAATAAACCGAGCTAATAATTATTACATAATTTTCTTTAACCCTCAGATTGACACAAAATTCTTGATTGAAACTATAAATTGTGGTGATTTGCCCTATTTATTATTTATATTTTTACTAAAGCCTTATATTGGTTAAGAGCATCATGACAGTTATTTGGGAATTGTCACTTTGAACTTTGCTCTGCTTTTAATCACTTAGTTTAATTGCACTGATTCACATAAGTTTATTTAGCACTGCACTAATTGTCTGTGTCCTCTCGATAGGTTGCCTTATTTCATTGCTCTTTGCAATAATTGCGTTGCTCGCACTGCTCCTTTATCCATATACGTAATCTGCAGACGCATATGGTATAACCCATCACATCGTATATTCCGAAGGCCTACGGCCAATCAAAACAGAAGTAAACTGCAGACGTGTTGAATTATAACACATCTGCACTTTACACAGTACCTTTACCACTATTATTTCTTATTTATCGTATCTTGAGTTGCTAAATAGAGAGTAATAGTGTGTTTTTTTTTAATGTTCGGTTTATTCCGATTAAACAAAGTTTTGGTCAGGTCTAATTAGATTCTATTATTTAATTTTGATATAAGAATTTTCTCATGTTACTGCACGTTTGTAATATGATTGCTCTTCGGCCAAATTTCGAGTTATCAGCCCCACGTTGGGCGCCAATCACTATGCGAAAAAATGATGTGTACAACACATATGAAAGCAACTTATTTTTACTTATTTCCTTGGTAAACTCGGGTTTTGCCCTTGTTAATAAAACTGCAAATTTGTGAAAAAAGTATGACTTTCATAATTAGTTGTGCAATATGCTATTGTATACTATTGTACAACTGCCATTAAAAATCTTTTAACACGTGTTAAAAGTACTTAGTAAACCAATATTTGTCAGGTAACAACTAAAAAAAATCAATTATTTTCAGTTGTTCGAGAACTCGATATTTAAAAAAAAATTTAGTAGGGCTTTCTGTATTATAATCAAATTAATAAAAGTTACATTTAATCTGTAAAAATGATTTTGCTGATTTTTAATGGCAGTTGTAACACGTGTTAAAAGTGTTTACTTTTAAGGTGCTATCTCATAAGGTTTAATTTTGACATAAATAAGTGTAGTTACCTGGAATAAAAATGTCATTTTAATGACAATTGCACAAAAAGTGATTTTTTTGCAAGAGTGATAGTTTTACGAGGGTAAAACTTACTTTATGTTAGACTGCGTTATAAAATAGTGCTTGATTAGATAGTTTAGCGTTTATAAAGTAGCTTTTTATTTCACTCTACAGATGAAAGTGCGCGTTGCTGTGGAAATGAATAAATAACCAATTATTTGCTCGCAAGAATGGTGGCAATTTTGTTTATTAGAACAACATTAAGTAAGCCAGAAACAGTCAAATTGTAAATTCATTTGTAGTTATATCAATACATAATGTAAATTTATTTTTTTATATTTGTTGAAAAAATGACACTGCTCGTGGACATATATTCTAACACCGAAAACACTGCTATAATGGAGTCTATTAAAGCACTGTTTTTGTATTGCTATTTTCATATAAAAAACGTGGAAACAGCCTACCTTGTTTCAGATAACTGACAGATTGTCATATTTATGAGATGTTAAAATTAAAAGTTTTTGATTATTTTTGTGAAAAGTAATAGCTATTTATGCAACAAGTGTTAAAAGTTGATGTTTATGCACGAGTCAATAACACTTTTAGCACAAGTTTGCATACAATATTTTTTCTACAACCTTCAATTTTTTATTAATCCATAAATGTCAATTTAACAAAGGCTTGCATTTATGACAGTTATAATTTATGTCATAATAAAGAGATAGCCTTGACGCACAGGTGAATGTTTCCGGAGCCAGTACTGTCAAAGTCAATTATCAAAGGTAATTATAATAGTACACATCTGACTTTATTCATTAAATAACGCTTTAATTATTTAAAAAACACTACTGCTAACGCAAGAAGTAACTAGAATAACTTTACAACCTCACTTCCAGTTCGAAATTGTAGTTTTATAACCTCACTTTACTTTTAGCACGTGGGCTAAAAGTAAACAGCTGATCTCATTTTAAACCCGCTAAATTATAATACGTCACTTTTAGTGCAAAAAGGCTAGCGCTATAAGGCCTACTTTTAGTGGTGGTCGTAGAAAAATAAAATTAGTATACTATTCTTGTCGTGTCCCAAACCCACTCGTGCTACAATAGGCCCTCTTATGAAACTAGTATAATAATATGCTATTCCTACGACAGTGCAGAAAGTACTCACTTTCTGCACTCTTATGTAAGGATCAACTTACAACACAATTTTGTAACAAATGTCAAATTAAAAGATAAAATTTCTTGTACCGGGTGGCCATAAATATCTGATATCACATTACCTTTGGAATCAACACCGCCTTATTAAAGTGATGAATCCAACTAAAATAAATGTCATTAATATCATCACAACTAAAATTATTATCTGTCAAAAATTATTACAGATTGCAATAAGTAATGAAGTTTAGAACAGGATATTTTTATAATCGAGTCGTAGGCTAAACTGCAGAAACCGGGGCAATATCCCCTTCTCTTATTGTATTTTATTACATTACATAGGTACCAATACTTACTGTAATTGAAATATAATGCTAACCAATATTTATAAGTAGCTAATTTCATGGCTACCGGGATCTCAGATATTTATGGCCACCTGTTAGAATGTGAAACCGTCGCACGTTTGGAATGGCCATCGGAAAATGTATGTGAATACATAACATGTACTACATCTAGTTCCCATTGAAATCACTTACAAAATTTGTATGTGCCACTTTATTTTTATTGTTTTCAAACAAGCATAAGTTGTCAATACTTACAAATTACAATTCTGTCTAGTTTGAGCACAATCAAAAACGAGGTGAAGCCAAGTTGGACTACATGATAAGTGCCATAACCATACTTTTTTACATGTGTGTTACATACAATATTTTTTCTACGGCACAACAGAATTATAAAAATGTAGTTGGGGAAAACTTTTTCTGTCACAGTATATTAGACATTCTAGGTTATGTTGACATACAAATTTATGATAAACCCTGCCATCTATGATTTTAATGCACGCTACTTTGGACTAACCTTTAACACTGATGTTAAAAATAATTCACTTAAGACACTGGTTCAATAAATAGTTATTTTTGTATGTAGAATGCTATAGTATATTGTACAACTAGTTATGAAAGTTTTTCACGAATTTGCAAATGAATAAAAAAGTTGCTTTCATTGTTGTTCACGTTATTTTTTGCATTGTGATCCTATGTAACTCAAAATTTGGTTGAAAAGGCTTCAAAATGTACAACTGCCAAATTGACAATTCACAATTTCAATAAAATAGTTAAAAACGTGTTACTTTCTTTACGATTTTTTGTTATAAAACTCATACTTCACAATTTTTCATAAAAAAAACCAGATACAAATAAATCTTTTTTAACTGTTTTCGAAAAATTACATTTTGTAAGCGCTAAATTTGGTTAGATACAGTTTGGCATTTTTTCGGTCTGTAAACTTTCGTTGGTCGAAATATAAACATGCGAAGCTAACCTCAACCTCGTCTTTGGTAATTAGATTTAATGGAACAGTTGTGTCATTTACAAATTTGTACTCATAGCCTTCTGGAAACATACTTTCCATATTTAAACAATTTATAGTAATTTTAGACGACACTTTAAATAGGCTTTTCGCTAACTAACAACTATTTCTTTGACTACGCGGAAAACAAGCGAATCCACTGAGTAAACTGCAGATGTCTAATGTCCCTCTGTGTCTGCACTTGACTTAAACTTTCATTGGCTCCATATTAATCAATTACTTATTGTAGCCGAACAGTTGCCATGATACCTTATGCGTCTGCAGATTACGTATATGCCTCCTTTACACGTCAGTTACCTTGCCGCTTGTTGGCTTATTTGTATTATCTCAAATTCACAGTATTGTATTGATTTCACCAAACTCAAATCTGAAAATCTGAACGTAACCCTTTCGAATTGTGCCTTTTCTAATGCCAACCTTTCTCTCTTAAATTATAGTTAGTGCTGCTCATATCAAGTGCATTTATTAGTGTAAAATACTTGCTATCTTGCAATAAATAAAATATTTGGCAGTAAACCATTACAGTACGTATCTTTTTTTTTCGAAACAATTGAAATAGTTGAATTGGTGCAGAACGATGACTGGTCGTGTTAGTTGGTACTTTGACAGACGTGTAAGGGCCATTATCAAGTTTTGACGGGAGCCAAGAGAGATTTTGCAGGTTTTGTCCAATATTGCAGTTTTTGGACAACAGAAAGATGACTTAGAATTTTGGTAGTAAGAAAATGTGTTTGTACATCAATGTTCTTTCATACTGGTGTCTAGGTATGGTATAATATTGTTTTTCTCAAATAAAAGTTAATGTAGTTCCTCAAGAGCCATTAGCTTTGGTACAGAACATTTTCGGTATCACAATTATAGCTGTAGCTAAGCGGTTCATGCGAATCAAAGGTATGCATGACAGCTGAGCATTGAAGGATACAATCAATGGCTATTGTTTGTCATTTTACGCTAGATGGGTTAATATATTTTATTCGCAACCATATATGTAATAAGATCATTACTGACTTTTAAAAAGTTGGAAAATGAGCTATTCCCAACTTGTAACTTTCCAACCGGTCGGAAAAGTGATTGCCGGCTGGAAATGAATCCATTCCCGACCGCTGTGTAGGTAGGGACACTGGGAATATCGTTCATCCATTCATGCGCGATCCATTCTCCACTGCTGTGTAGGTAGGGACACTGGGAATCTCGATGATCCAGTCAAGCGCGTCACAACCTATCGTATCATAATATAATAATTTTTACAATTCCTGTTTAGAATAAAGTGGTTGTGAATTGAATAGTATACATACCACGGTGAAAAGTTTCATTCCCGTCTCGAGATAAAGTTGTCCTCGACGCTACGTGTCTCGGTTAACTACTTATTCTCTCGACAGGAATGAAACACTTTCCACCTCGGTATGTAATATACTATTATCTACTCCTATTAAATTATATTCACATTATAAAGACATTTTTGAATAATAATAACAGTCATAATGCTTTCAACCAATCATAAAATTATATTTTAATAATTCACTAGTTTGCATCCAATCACAAAATTCATTCATATTATCAAATGACTTTTGCAGTTGACAGTTGTCACAAATGTCTTAATTCGGAACTATGAACACAAAACTCCTATTGTATAGGAGTAGATCAAGTATCGTATTGCATTCGCGATTATGGCCATTATTCTCTCAGATGACTTGCGCCACTCGCTTTTGGCTTATGGCTCAAATGTCATCTTCGTGAATAGTGGCTGTCATAATCACTCATATAATATTATACTATAATTCATCTGCATTACACAAGAAAGCTAATCCTAATCTCTATTATATGTAATGGGTGATCCAACGGTTAGCGTGGTTGTTGATTGTCGTTATCTGACATATATCGCAATGGCTATGAAAAAATCTGTTGACAAAAATCAGTTACAGACTTTGGCAATTGCAACAATGGAGTTTTTTCAACCACACAACGAGTAAAAGTTATTCGAACATACTACGAAAATTATCCTTTCATTTAAAAAAAACATTTCTTAAAATTCGAGACAACTTCGGTCAAAATAATCGTCCTAGTGAGTCGGGAATCCGCGGAATAGTTAGACGATTTGAAGAAACTGAATCGGTGGAAGGTCGTAAAAAGCATCAGCAGCCTCGCACAGCTCGTTCAAATGAAAATATGGCTACCGTGAGTGTTAACATGCTTGAACAACCAAGAACTTCAATCCGTCACCGGGCACAACAATTGGGCATGATCTATGGCACTATGCAACGGATTTTAATGAAAGATCTTGGTTTACATCCTTACAAAATCCAATTAACCCAGCAACTCAAGCCGTTGGAGCATTTACAACGCTGCAGATTCGTTAATTGGGTTCTGCAAAGAGGAAATGAAATTTAATCAAAAATCATATTCAGCGACGAGGGCCATTTTCATATTGGTGAATTGTAGAATTTGGGGCGCGGAGAACCCTAATGTGGTGTTTGAACAAGCAATGCATCCACTCAAAGTGACTATTTGGTGCGCTTTATGAGCCAATGGCATTATTGGACCATACTTCTTTGAAGATGCCAATGGAGCTACTGTTACTGTTAATTCCGAGCATTACCGTAACATGCTAGGAGAATTATTGTGGCCTAAATTGAATGAAATGGATGTAAATCAGCTCTGGTTTCAACAAGATGGCGCAACATCCCATGCAGGCGATACAACAATCGCTTTATTGTGCTTAAAAGTTCGAAGATCGCATCATTTCCAGAAACTCCCCAAAAATCCTGTGATCTTACTCCTTTTGATTATTTTCTTTGGGGGTATTTGAAGAATAAAGTGTAAATAACCCACAAACACCTGAAAGACAACATTCGAGCTACATTAGATGCCATTGGTCCACTTTTATTGCGAAAAGTTATTGAAGATTTGACATTCAAATAACCTCGACGAGGCCGAAGCCGTGGAGGTCATATGAATGATATTGTTTTTCATACATAATTGCTACGTATTAAACTTTCTGATATAATGAATATTTCTGGCGTAAGTTTATAAAATGAATTTTTACTTTATAAAAAAATCCACGCTAACTCTTGAATCACCCATTATATTGTTACGTTTTTACGTTCGGGCTATTTACAAAATTATTCAACGCTTCTTGTATTAAACATTTATTTACACGATTAAGTACGACTATTTACAAATACAAGAATTATCAAGGCAGAACACAAATTACTTAAACTACGAACTATTTCTAACAACGATACACTATTTATTTATATGCGCTGGAATAAACATCAACTAATTTATGTGGCTATTTATTCACGACTTAAACATTAAGGATTTATATGGTTATATTTATTTGTTATTTATTTCCCTAGGGTTACAGACACGGTTCGTTTATATCACGCGCGCTTCGAGTCTGATTAGAACTGATTTCTTATTCCTGCGGCGCGTATTTATATATCCGAATAATTTCCTTCTAGAACAATCCAGACTTCACTCGTATGTTCCGGCATTCGCGTGTGTTGACCTAGAGCACATTTTCGAAAGCGTGAGTCACCCGTTGCACCTGGCTCAAAGGTCGTTCTGGATCGATCCGCAAGGCTGTGAGTCATATGTCCGCAGCGGCTCGGCCCACGTTCGTTACAATATTTATTTCTACACTGGTTAACTTCCTATTTACAATATACAGGGTTTTCATTAATTCCCATTTCCCACGTGACTAAATTTAAATTTGCCGCTATAAATCTGTATTTCGAAGGTTGGTGGTATTGGTAATATCCCTAAACAAATTGCCAACGCGACATAGACGTTCGTCACATCTAACCTCTAAACTTCATACGTTTCGTTTTGCTGTTTAGAAGCAATTTTCGGCAGTTTTTAACGGCCCAGACCGAGCGAGGTTGGCGGCCGACTAGCCTCCGCTCGGGGACCCGCTGTGCGAGGACCGTCCGCGGCGATCGCTAAAATTACATTAGCGCCGGCTTTAGCAATTTTCGGCAGATTTCAAGCTTTATTTAGTCTGTGTCCTGTCTACGCCACTGATAATTTTGTGTTACTGTATTTAGGGAGTACTGCCAATCGTGTAGGTTTGGTTGCCTAGCCTTTAGGGTGAATACATGGTCACGTGGGAAATGGGAATTAATGAAAACCCTGTACAATATACAAAGAAAACAAGTTTATACCCTGTAAGTAAACAACCTACTCATCATCATCTCTGTTTTTACCACCTATATAGGGTCTTTACCGACTCAATTATCGTCGTCCATTTTGCTCTGTCTTTAGCGGTCTCCCACCAGTTTGTTTTGTTCAGCCTTTGTAGGTCTCTGAAAACATTATCAGCGTACATAAATCGAACAAGTCGAGACACTCACTGACAGTTCCTTTGATGTCAAAATTCCAAATTGAATGACCTTGAACGGCTCCTAGGGGATACTTTGCGATAGTACTAACCGATGGCGCCACAACTTTACCACATCACGATTGGTAGCAGGGCCAGTGACTGGCTCTGATTGGTAGAACTTTGTGCTGCCATCTAGTAATCAAGCTTAGAAATACCCCCTAAGTCACTGTCCCAGGCACTCTAGACCTAGTCTCTACTTGTTTGATTTATGTACGCTTCGTCATGTTTGTCTGGTTGTAAACTTAATCGGTTTTCATATAGAGCTTCGTAAAACTCGTCCACTATATGTAGTAGTTTTCTATTTCATGTTATTTCTTTGTTTTTATTTTTTTGTTGACGAATTTCTTTTCTAGCTGTTGCCAGTTTCCGTCTTGATATTTTCATGCTTTGATTTTTCTCAATGGTCTGCATGATCTACATTACGAATATTATCATCTAGTTCATTATACCTAATAAATCCTTTCACAAACACAGAATTGTAACCCACTCCCTTAATTGCAGTTTTGGCGTAAAAGTTATTTTTTGCTTGGGTTTCAAATCCGTACATGTCCTTGCAGTACACTAGATATCTCTCAAAATAAGATGGCATTCTGCCCAGATATATCTTATTGTTACGTTTTATGTTTTTGGGCTATTAAAAATTATACGCCGCTTCTTGTTCTAAGCATTTATTTACAGCAATTTATCTTTACTATTTACAAAACACACAAATTATCTATAAACTAATCAGGAACTATTTCTAACAACAAATACACTTCATTTATTTTCACGCGACTTAAACATTAATGATTTATCTCGCTAGATTTATTTACACACACGCGTTATTTATATGGCAGCTTCCGCATACTTCAAAGCTGAATTCGGGACTTCGAACTGAATGATTTATGTGGCTATATTTATTTGTTATACACGCGTTATTTATATGGCAGCTTGCACGCTCAAAGCTGGAGTCGGCACTCGGATTTCGACTTCGACTGATTTCTTATTTCTTTTGCCCGTATTTATATCTCAACGAATGAGTCATTCCGGAACCTTCGCGACCTTGCTCGATCCTTCCGGCAACGCTGACGTGTTTGCGCGCCAAGGTCGTTCCTCGAAGTCTGGGAGGCTGTGAATCATCCGTCCGCACGTGAACCGGCTCAAGGTCGTTCTGGAATGATCGAGACGCTGAGTCATATGTTTGCAACGGCCCGGCCCCAAGATCGTTACATTATGTATAAAAACTAATGTCTGGTATTCTAACAGCTGTATTACATTCATCCAATCCAAACACTCTAACATATCACTTATTCTGGTATATCTGTTACAGTTCAGTATCATTCTCATACTTCTATTTTGCAGTTTTTGAAGTCGTCCATTCCACTATTATTACTCACATACAGCACCGTACCGCAACAATAGAATATGGGCAAAATCAATGTATTACATATCACATATTGTGCATATCCTGTCAACACATTCTTTATCTTCTTAGATATATACTTGATATGATCGTTGAAACTAAGTTTATAATTCACCATCACTCCCAGATACTGCAGCACTTCTACAAACTGTTCATTTATATCCTCAATTTTAACAAATCGTTGATTGTCCACCACATGTTTCTAATCGCCTTCACTACTGACACACATAGCTTTTGTTTTAATAACATTTAATTTCAGTTTATTCATAGCAAGCCACTCACTCAAAGTCTCCATTTTCTCATTGACAGTGTCAATTAGCTCGTCCACATTGTTACCTTTCAAATAAATAAAAGTATCGTCCACAAAACAATGATACTTACACCTTTTCAAGTTCTCTCCCATATCGTTTATATAAAGAACGAACAATAAGGGCCCCAAAACACTTCCCTGTGGAACTCCCATCTTGACCTTCCTCACTGTTGATTCTCGACTTCCATATCTGACCTTTTGTTTTCTATTCTCAAGATTGTTCCTAATCCACTATGCAGTTTCTTCCGATTCCATAAGCCAATAGTTTATCAATTATCTTCCTGTACCTACCATCTCAAATGGTCCTTTCAAGTCCAGAAACATCACCACCACCGAAGCCCCTTTGTCCCTATACTTTTTCCATTCCGCAATTACACACTGCAAGGCAGTTTTAAAACTGTACTTTACTCTAAATCCAGATTGAAATCTAGATGAAATAGTATTTTCTCTGATATATTTCTCTATCTGTTCATAAATTACTTTCTCTAAATTTTTTCAACCGCTGGCAGTGTATTCACAGGTCTGAACTCACAAAGTGTTGTTTTTGCCACCTTCCGTATTGGGATCACCACTGATACCTTCAATTTTTCCGGCACCTTACATTGTAAGATAAGGTAAGTAATTTTTTATAAATGCGACTGTTATCCCATCTGTACTGCTCTTATTGGATAAACTGAATACAATTTTTCGCAGTTCTTCCTCTTCTATCATTCTGAAATCATCCAATCTACAACCCCTGAAAGACACTACAGTCTGACATCCAGTCTGCCTTATTTTACCCTCAATTTCTTCTATACTGTCTATAAAGTAGTCATTGAATTTTTCAGCAATCACTGCAGCTTCATCATAAGCAACTACCAAATTTTACCACGCCAATAGTATCACCTATACTTTTACATGTCATCTTCTTCAATGTTTTCCACATATTTTTTGTAACGGGTGTTCAAAACGTCTTTACGTCCTGGGTGGCTATGGAAATTCAAACGTATGAATAATATGTCGGTGGCACTGTAAGTCTATGTCAAATTCAAGGTGATCAGGCTAGGTTTTCCGTCAGTTTTGACACAGCTGACGCAAAACCTAACCTGATAACATCGAATTTGACATAGACTTACAGTGCCACCGACATATTATTCATACGTTTGAATTTCCATAGTCGCCCAGGACGTAAAGATTTTTTGAACACCCGTTATTATACCTGTTTCCATCAATTTTTGTCTCATAATATTTTTATTTTTCTTTCTATCAACAGTACTGTTACACTCCTCCTTCTTGCGTACGCCTCCTTCTTGAGTTGTTTACGAAATTACGCATAGTCTCACAAAATTGCTTCTAAATCCTTTATTATTGAAAGTAGCCCTAATATCAAGTGGAATGAAATAATCATAAAATTCTACAGTCTTCTTCTAATAGAATAACGTCCAAGCAACTGAATTAGGCAGCTACTGAGTGGGGGCAAGCCATGCAGCAACTTATTACCGAAATAAATAGAAATAAATGTAGCGGCCTCTGTAGGGTTAAACCAGCAACTACTATCCCTTAGCATCACCTCTTTCCAGCATAATCACATTTCTAACCCTTTCAATTCTCTCCATAACATCAGCGAGTTTTACATTGATCTCTTTTTTATTATATTTCCACTGAATATTAGAAAAAGCCGCTTTTGCTCCCTCTTCACTAACTACCAGCTTTCTAACTATCTTTTTGACATGTCAGTTCACCACCTAATTTGATAGTTTTGTACGTCGTATACTCAGGCTCATCCATTATACTAACCGACAATTCTCCAACATTAGTCACAATCAAATCTATCGTTGTTCTGCTGTCTTTCAGTATGTAAGTATAGTAATTAAAAATCTGCACCATACCTGCTTCCGCCACCCACTTTTTCAGTCTCTTTGTGTATGTTTCCTGGATAGATCTCCAGTCTATATCATAATCTCCCAGAATTACCACCCTCAAACCTGTCATAATCAGCCTCTTCAAAGAAGAACTGACATAAACGAGCACTCCCCCTGTAAATCTGCTATCCGAGTCTACTTTATTTTCACTATAGTTAGTTATTTTGATTTCACTGTCTTGAATATCCGTTGTTAAATGAGTCTCGCTTAGCACTAATGTTGATGGTTTGTAAAGCCCATGTCCCACTGTAAAAATTTGTATAAATTGGTTTTATAAAATCTTTTATAAAAACGTGGTGACGTCACGCCCCATCAAAATATTTTTAAGCCATGTCCCACTGCCAGTATTTGGTCCAAAGTTTTTTTAAAACCAGATCAGCTGTTTGAAATAACACTGAAAAGTGAGGTTAGATTGTAGTGTTTTGACTTAAATAGCCTTTGATTATACTGTTGCATTCCTTACTGCAATGAAAAAGTTAAGTAAAGTGTATATAGAATATTGACTGGTTTTGATAATGGTCGATTAACGCACCAGTTTATTCAATAGACCATGTGCCAGTCATTCTCGCAATTTTTTTACAACTATAACGTAACCTCAACACAACAGCTTCTCAGGAAGTGGTGGCTAAGAATGAGGTTAAAAATGTTGAGCATAAACGTTTTAAAACGGAAGGTTCGCGCGCCTTTTCAAATTCTCAGTAGGCTGGGCTTAGCCATCAACAACCAATGAAATGCCTGATCTCATCAAAATTATAAAAACCGTTCTATTCCAAAAGTGTTTGTAAAACTATTTTATTCGCAACCATATGTGTAATGTTAACATTACTGACCTCATTTGAGTGTGGGAAGTCGTACATTTCCACCCGCTACTTCCCGCACTCGAGTACGGGAAGTACATTCCCGACCGCTGTGTAGGTAGGGACAGTAGGAATCTCGTTCATCCATTTATGCGCGTCACAACTTGTCGTATCATAATATAATAATTTTTCCAATCATTGTTTAGAATGAAGTGGTTGCGAACAAAATAGTATACATACCACGGTGAAAAATGTCCACCTCGGTATGTAATATACTATTACGTTACGTCATCAAAATACAGACGCCGTCAACGTAAATTTCAGTGACGTCATTTTTATAGAACTGGGCTGTCACACTATCAAAATTCTGTTTATAAAACTGTTTATAAAAATTTTTACAGTGGGACACGGTCTCACAGTCTCAAAATACAAAATCTCGTCATGATGCGCGGTTACGCTCTGTGCATTAAACATATAAAGATTTACTTTCTCTTTATTATTTGGCGCTAGTCACATTTTATTGTATTCGCTCCCTTCTTCTTTCAAGCTGTCAAATCAGTACAGCAACACCCCCTGTCAAATGCTCTATGCCCCACGTCCAGTTTCAAACCTAGTTTTTCATTGGTCCTCATGCAATTTATACATTTTTTGTATTCGCTCCCCAAACTGGTTACTTTGGAAACTGTCTAGGATCCTCAAAATGGCCATTTAGAGGCCTTGTACTTAAAGTCGTCATGGCAACATTTTAGCGGACTCAAACATTAGTTGCCATGACGACTTTAAGTACAAGGCCTCTAAATGGCCATTTTGAGGATCCTAGACAGTTTCCAAAGTAACCAGTTTGGGGAGCGAAAAATACGTTTTCGCGCGGCCTCCTAATATAATGCCGCGTTAATGGTAATTGAAACTTCATATTATAATGTTTGGAGAGCTAATACAAAAAAACGTTGTATGCAACACGTCCTCAAATGGCTTTAGAGGACTCATCTTCATATTACGGATTCGGCTGCGCTTCGCTTCGCCTCGTCCGGAAACATTATGACTCGTCCCCTAAAGCCTTGCTTTGAGGACTAGTTACATAAAGTACTATTAATTACCTCACTGCTCAATCATTCTTTTTATGGTCTTCTCCTCCACATCTCGAGCCTACTTGTTTATCTCTGCTTACTTTCCTATAATCAGCCGCCTTATGGTTGTAGCCCAAACACTTAAAACACTGCACAATATCTACGTAGTCAAAAACTGCACAAACATTCCATCCTATTTTCTGTTTTCCGTGCTCCATTATTTTTTGGAACAATTCAGCGTCTACCTCCAATATCATAAATCCATTTTTTGCCTTTTTAACGACCTTAACGGCCGGTCTTATTAAGGTCACTAATCTAACGTTAACTTTAAATCGCAGTTAAAATAAACAAAAGCGCAAAAAATGTGTTTACTAATGAATAAAATGTCATAAGCGCCAACGTTTTGATGAGCTTTTGTTTATTTTAACAGCGATTTAAAGTTAATATTAGATTAATGACCTTTATAAGACCTGCCGTAAGTAAATAAAGCAGACGTATGTGGTTTATGTCATGAACACCTAAATAACATTATTTATCACACTTATCGAGCCTATTCCTGTGAATCTCCTATTACCAAATTGGACCTGAAATAAATTGTAAAATTATAACTTGAATAAACAAATGGACATTTGAGCTCTAGATTCAAGTGGCAGACTTATGTTACGTATGGAATTTTAGTTCAAGCTTTACTGTCTTCTCGAGCGTTTCTAGCGAAAATTCAGTTGAGTTTAATTTTTAAAACATGGAAAACCATGTCGTCAGAGCGTAAAGTTTCTGTTCCAGATTTGCCAGACAAAAAATGCAGAAAAGTTGTGGTTTTTTGAGGTTGCATAGTATAAATAAATCTAGTTAATGGAACCTAACCCCGTTTTTATCATTTATGTGTTTACCTGTGCATCGCGGTTTTGCATTTTGCGGCATTCTTCTGGAACGTAACCCTCGCGAACGGCGAGGTTTACCTGTACTCACTTCTTTGAATTCGTATTTTTGACGCAGTTTTTTCTTTCCATCTCATTCGTTAGTGTTCGTCTATCTCCATCACTCTCACAACGCACCACTATTCCTCCATCTCTAATACCTCTTAATTTTTCCACCCGTATTCCTAATTTACATGCATCCACCACTGTCTTCACCTCTTTTTTTGGTCTTTGCCCCATTTTGCCCATCTTTCCCTCTCGGTTGTATCACCAGGGTTTGTGCTTCTCGATTCTTCAATCTATCCGCATAACTGTCCTTTACTTTCATATGCTGCTTCTCTGCAACTTCTGTCGTAATCATAGCAACTTCCTCTGCAATTTCATCTACAGTCGAACCTCTATTTAAGGAAGTCGTAAATTCGCCGAAAAAAATTCGTAATATAGAAAATTCGTTATTTAGAATAATTCGGTATATATGTATGCACATATATGTTTAATTAACCTGAAAAATGGTTAATTGAAGTTGTAGTTTTATGTGAAGCTTAATGTACGTAATTATTAATACATACATAGCTACATATTTATGTGCATAATATGTAACATAAACGTACATTATGTATGATTAAACACATAAGCTATTATACATAATGTACCTAGGAACATAAAAGCCGCACAGAAACATTAGGTATGTACTTACGAAAACATCAGATGTGGACTTAAGAATTCTTAAAGAAGTCTGTAATTTTTGGTTGCACTTTACATTTAAACAATACACGTTTTCAAAAAATACTTCGCACTGATTTAGAGATTTGAACAAACTCGCCGGAACATTTTCGCGATTCTGCAATGCACGACGGATGGTCTCAAATGCCTCAAAAGTTTCGCGGTCCGACGGCGCGGCATTTTCAATTTGCGGTACAAACTTAGCTTAACTTAACGCTGTGAAACAATTTGTTAAACTGAACAGTACAGTCTTTGAACGAATGCGGCATTACCGCCTAATGACCCCATCAATATTCTAGGAAAATTCCGAAACTGAACCTTTGGTAAATGAGAAAGAACCTTCTTGGAAACAACTCATTTAACTTAACAATACAGCCATTGAAGGAATGCAGCGTTACCGCCTAATCACCCCATTAGAGAGAACCTTCCTGGAATTCAAACTACCTGACAAGGGTTTATGACCCTAATTTTACTACGTTAACTAGAGATTGTGTTCGTTAAATAAAGAGAAATTTATATATAAATAATATCGGACAGTGACGGTTCTAACCAAAATTTCGCGAAATAGAGAATTTTGTTAAATAGACATTCGTTGAATAGAGGTTCGACTGTACTATACTCTACATTTCAGAAAAACCATTTACTTTGGCTTGAACTTCTCCCAACTTTTCGTCCATCACCTTCTTAACTCATTTTTTATACTATTTATAACTTTACTTTTAATTATTTCTATAGCATTATCAAGTCTTTCCTTCTTTCTATCTCCCAAAACACCATATCGACACAGCATACGACTTTCTCCGTTTTCAATTGCAATGATCTAATTTCAGTTTTTGTACACTTCTCATATATTGGTTTTTTACAAAGAACCTTTCTTTCTTATGTGTCCCTCTTCAACAGTATGTCCACATTTAAAGCAGTTCATTTTGCCATCTCACTAACCTCAAAATTCAGCACTCCACTAATATCCTATTTTATCATATTCCTGCTATTTTCTTCTCAAAACCTTTATTTGCGCCTATTAAATATCACTTGCTCTTCGCACCCTATATGCTTTTGGTCAATCTTTCAACCTATTTATCTTCTTCTTCATGTACCATCTCCATTTCGGAGTTTGGCTATCATCATTGCTAATTTAACTTTGGAAGCTGCGGCCTTAAATAAGTCATATGAGGTGACATTAAACCATTTTCGCAAATTCCGAAGCCAGGATATACCTATTTATAGATATATTCAACAAATAAACTGAGCTAAATTTTTCTATGTTTGATACTCCTAACCTCAACTTTGATCAAGATGACCAAGAGATCAGCTCCGTGGCTTTGGCAGCTACTCACAAAGACTTTGTGTGTTACCAAAGTCGACTGGCTTCCTTGGAGCTCAAATGGCAGCTGGAATAGCAGCTTTTTACTATAAGCTGCTGAATATCTCAGGGATGCTTTCAGAAGCTGGCACTTTATAATACTTCCCGTGAGGCCCCTTTTGCTTGAATGCACGCACAGGTCACCTATTACTGCGCGACTGCCTCTTGCTGCTTTAAAGGCGCGAAATTGCACTAACCATCGCGGCCTCACTCTGTCGCATGCAGTTCTAATAATAGCACACTCGAGCAGTATTCAGTTGGCTTGCACTTCCCTATTCGAGCGCACCAGAATATTCGTTGCAAGTTTTAAATATACAATACGTTTTAATCTAAATATTACAATGTAAGAAATACGATTTAGTTCTATACCTAGTAGAATAATGGTTAAATACTGATGTGATTATTAAATACCAAGATGGCACGAACTAGCCACAATAATTAAAATCCAAATTACAAACTAATGATGAGTGAAAATGATTAGCCTTAACAACAGGACTGTCTTAGTTTTTCAAAAAAAAAATATTAAGAACACAAACGTTTTTAGTATGGGCAAGTCTGCATCGCCAATTTTTAATATCAAAACTTGAAGTTGAAGTTCGTATATTGGAAATTATTACAGCTATTAGTTATTGGATTAAAAAGTAAAATGACCTTCCATTGAAAACCCCGATTCCTGAATTTTAATGTTAACAGTTGGTTCATATCCATTTAATTGTCAATTAAAATTGTCAACTCATTGTCCCTTATGCTGTGTGTTGAAACGTTGTACGAGGGGCGTTCTAAAACTCACCAGCCTTAAGCTCAAATTTTGTTATATTGTCAATTTCTGGCTTACGCTGGATAACATTGGAACTCTCCTCGTGGTAGTATTTTTTAACCATAAGCTTACATTATCATCCCATTTTCATCCATGCTTTTCTTGTAGGTGAAACGAAGCAAGGATACTTTGGTAACTACATTTTCATGCTGTTGTGTTCGTGGTCGTTAGCAATATGTTGAGACAAGGTTCAGTTGATTGCATTATTTCCAAATTTAATATGTTTCTGGTGAAACCGAATTTAATACTAACATGACTTAATAATTTATGTAAATATCGAACATAGCCTTTCTTTTCTCTGGTTTTGGTTTTATCATGCTTCTGTTTATAGGTGATGCAAAACACGGATATTTTCTTTGTAATGGTAACTATCGACAATGTTGTGGTTGTAATAGTAGCAGCTGAATGCGTATTCGTGAATTAATCAGCATCTCCGCATGTCGTTACGACTTTAAGTTTGAAGGGTTCGCAAACCGAACATAAGCACGGTTGAGATCTTATGTTTGTTTGGAAGCTACTTCTCGATAAGATCTGTAGATGGGCCGCCAGATGTTTATTTGTAGAAATCCGGATGTCTGGTCACCCTACTTGTACTGTTGATATGTTTTAAGGGGAAAGTCACTCTCCTAAATAGCCGTGCAAATTGTGTTTTATCTATTTAAAAATTGGCGCATTTACCAGTAGCTGCACACATTTTAAGAGAGTAACTCGAGCCTTACTCCATACCATCATCCAGGAATCATAACCTTCTTTCCGAACAATTATTAGTTTGATATAACCCGTAACCTTGCCATGACTAGTAGTAGCAGTAGACCATACCAGCTTTCAGCTTTTCAAGTTGCACACTAAACATTAGTTCCCAACGTAGAGTCGAAAAAGGAAGACTCGCGCCAGAAAATGAAGCAAGCTCGCAAGATGCTGGCGAAGAAGCGCGGCACAGTGCCCGTGATACTGATCCCCACGATACCTCCCGAACGCATCCAGGAGATCGGGGCGCTGGTCACCATCACCAAGAAGTCCCAGTTCATACAGCGCCTCATCGCTTACTGGACGCTGAAGCGCCAGTACCGCAACGGGGTGCCGCTGCTGCGCAGGCTGCAGAGTGCCCAAGGTAAATTTCCCCTTTCTTTTGCTAGCGTATTTTTAGTTTGTGTTTGCACGATCATTTTTTTTTCAGTGACATTATTTATATGTAATAGCTTTAAAAGTACCGTGCCTCCTTCTTGTTCAGGATCTTCCTCTTAATCTTCTTAGTATTCTGTCCCGCTTTAACCTCAGCACATGTCCTATTCACCTAACTCTCTGCACTTTAATAATTAATCCTACTATGCGCTGTTAGGATAATTTCAAAGTTTAGCACATTCTGCAAAATTCAGATAATTTACGGAATCCCTAGCGACATCTTCTGCTCCTCTATCGAAGGGTTGCAGAGTTCTGTACTTACTGGTTTCAGCCACTAAACAATAGAGGTCGTTCTGTATCACGTTTATTAATTAATTACTTATCGTATGGCGTCAGTTTTATGGCTCCAATCTGTCGGGATTTTCGGTGACAAAATTCAACTGGTCTCGTAGCCTACGTGCGTTTTCAAACGTCCGCCTCTGGCGAAATATTGTGCAATTCGCTGCAACGAGTGCGGCATGTGTGTGTTGGAAAGAGATGGCGAGCGACGCACGAGGTCCGTTAAGTTACCGGATTTTTAAAGTCGGTCATCTTCAAGTGCTCTTACAGTACAGTTGTGTATTTGGGGCTCCCTGGCGATTTATTCTAAGTCGCCGGGGGCCTGTTAAGTTGCACAGTGACTTCCGCCCATTGCAGATTCAATTTTGGAAATCTTCATATCGCTTTCATGCGGAATTAACCAGGAACTCAGGTCAGCAAATGTCAATTAGGGAGTGTGGTTGCTGGAATTCTCATCCCTTCATGCATACACTCCAGTCTCAATTTCGAGGATCAGTCACGTTTGTCCCGGCACAGAAAAGCTCGCTTAGACCGTATCTATCAACCTTCCCTGGCAGTCATAGACAGCAACCGGCGTCCCGCACGTTTGCCAACTGCATTGATAACAGGCACGAAGCCGTCAGAATTTTAAGGTACTGTGTTATAATATTTAAACGCCCATCCCAATTTTAGTTGTGTGAAAAGTGCCGCATAAATAATTAAGAGTGATGCACTTTGAAAGACAGCACTTCTTCCGACTTCAGGGCGATCTTTGTCTTATAAGGAAAAACAAGTGAAGGCGGTGGCGCATCTTAAATTAACAGATTGTTGCCCTAATTAACATATATAGAAGTGAACCGCGCTCGACCCGGCGAGACTAGTCAGAAAAACTTTGTTACAGGACATCGTAATGCAGTTGGGGCAAACGATCCTTGTATTTTCCCAATTTATCGTTTTATAACTATCACAGTAAGGTGGTAACCCGTTTTATGCCGTAATTAGAATTTCGCCTGTAACACCTCAGTTCTCTGTACAAATCCTGCAACTCTTTCCCATCTTTCTCAACTTTGCCTATCTCGATAACTCACTACTCTTTGCCTCAAATTTTTAGCTGTTTTCCGGTTTCCTCTTGAACTACACACCTAAATAAATTTAACTGTCTAGATGATATGTTTAGTTCTACCTGTTAACATCATCAACATAGGCCAAATATTGATGTCTTTCATCTATGGCTTTTTCTAATAGCGTATTAAAAAGTGCTGCTGACAGTGGATCTCTCTGCCTCAATCCATCTTTTACTTCAAATTTCCTTGGCAGTTGCCCATCAATCCTGACTTCTCCAGTGTCACTCCTACCAATCTACCTTTTCCTTCACGCCTGGTTCTTTCATTATGGTCGATAGCAGGGTGCAGTGCTAACTGTCATTGTTTTTGCGACAGCGAGAGTACCGGAATCCTTCGGTCCTCAAATGGACTAACGGCCATTGTATCTTCAGGGGTTTCACTAACTCCCTGCTGTGCGCGTTTGATGCCCCTGCAGGCTGTAAAGTACGTTAATTTGACGTACTTGCGTTGATAATTGCGCAACCCTAGTTATTTGCGTTTAAGATGCTTATCAATCACGCTTTGGTGACTGATACTGCATCAGCGGATGTTGTCAATCACGCGCAACCCTAGTTATTTGCGTTTAAGATGCTTATCAATCACGGTGATTGGTGATTTCTAAGTGAACCACTTGCTGGCATAAGGCGGTCAGCAAATTCGCCGGAAATTTTTCTTTCAGTATTTATTGCGCTGCAGCCATCAGCCTTGCACAGTGCAGGCTGTGTGTGCTCTCACAGTTGTAAAAACTCTAGCCCATCTATAATTTTCAGTTTATGCTTTCTTTTCTGCTTTGTACATCATTTTTTGCGTTTCTTCCCCTGCTGCGTATAGTTTTTCCTGTTTTGCTTAGTGTTATTCACTAGCATTTTTAGTCTTTTCACTAATCATTTGATTTTGTGAAAATAAATTTGAAATGTACAAAATTTTATTTACTTACGAACTGCGAATTGACGGATATTAGTATTTTGCACATGGTTATTAGATTAATTTGAAATTTTACAATTTAAAGGGCGGCTCCTCTCTACCAATTGGACTGTTACATATACATAATTTGAATTTAATAGACTTATAATACCATGAGTAGTCAAAGTTATGTCGACTATTTTTGCGGTGGTGTCACGAATGTCCATTGCGCTTTGGTACGATTAGGACGAGTGCGCTAGCACGAGTCCTAATCCCAAGCGCAATGGACATGAGTAGTGATACCACCGCAAAAATAATCTACTTAACTTTGACTAAGAATGGTATTCGAGGGACTATTTAATGAACCAAACTACCTTTTCAAATTAGTTTTCAGTCAATCTAGCAACAAACTACGCAATTTCTATAGTAACAGAACACTAATATTGACTTTATCTAATAAAAATCGCATTTGTTAAAAATAGTCACATATAATCTCATAAGAGCATTAATTCTTTCCGGAAATTTTTTTGAGTGCGTTCCAACAACGTCGTATTAATTTGACCGAGCGGGACGCGAGGGCAAATTAGGACGTTGTTGAATGCATGAAAAATAATTTCCGGATATGAATTAATGCTCGAATGCAGATTCGGTAAGAAAATCGTAACGACACAAACCCTAAAAAGAAGTAATGTCTACCTACAAAAAATTTCCAAGAAATTTTTTTGTTGTCTTGGATACGGCTCATGAACTAATTTTTCTATTGGTCATTAATGAGTGTCGTACGATTTTCACTTGAATACCTTCTAGGAAGATATATCCACTGATATTTTTTTGATTGGTCAAGAAACGTCAGAATTCTGGATTTTCATTGGTCACTTTTTGACAGATGACAGGTGAATTGAATAGTCAAAGTTATTGTTCCTCCATTTGGAATATACGCATATTAGGTATCGCACGCTGAAAATCAACCGCTATCACGAGTTATGCCCAAACTGTTGCTCCTGGATTAATTATCCTTCCAGCTAAATTTTGTAACTGCAACTTGGTTACTCTGAAGTGCTCTCGGAATTGCACGTTTTGTCTTTTCAAATATTTCTTTCTTTCAAAGAATGCGCATAGGAATCTGTTATTATTCTACCATTCCACAGTTACATGCAAGCTTGTAGTGGACAGCCTTGTGCTGTTCTTTGAAATGAAAATTTGCTGACTTATTTCCATGGGGTCTTGCAACGTACAAAAAAATAAAGTTTCATTGAATTGCATCCCGAACCGCCCGTAGCCACACCGCATGCAATATGATCTCTTATGAGTTTCAATCTTACTTTTTTCTGTTCCTTGCTAATATGTACTTTTTCTTTTCTATCATCGTTCATTCTTGTCCTTATACGTTTCTCCAACATCTGTTGTTGAAAGAAATCAGTTCAATCTCATGTTTATTTCCGTTTGTTAGTTCCTTGTACTTGGGGAAGGGTTTTTACAAATCTGACCTTCCAGTAATTACAGAAAAAGAAAGCTCTATATAGATTATACATATTAGGTGTTCATTTAAATTTGACGTCGCAGTCGGCGCTGAAAAGTTCATTGTGAACATATCACAAAACGTACCTAACCCTACTTTTATAAACAGATTTAACAACAAGAAATCATTCAAATGCAAACATTTAAAACTAACTTGAAAACACTAAACTTCTATCAAATGGTAATAACTTAACTGTAATTATTTCAATAAAAAAAGAATTCATAATAAATTATCAAAATGTTCACCGCCTCCACCACACTCAAACTCTTCGCACAATCCCATTGCTGACATTTATTAACATATTCGCATTGTTATTAATTCCATTAATTTTCTCCAATATTTTGTGCCACAGTTCAGTTAGGTCATGTATTGGTTGTTGGAAAATGAAGTTCTTTAAATACGGCTACAGAAAGAAGTCGCATAGCGTGAGGTCTCAAGATCTGGCAGGATAAGGTATTGACATGTTTCGACTAATAATCCGTCTGTCAAAAAATTCTCGTATCATATTTAAGATATCGTGTGTTGTGTGTGCATCGTCATGAAGCTCTTCGAAAAAGGGCCGTAAAAGCTCTTCTCGATACCTTTCTGCAGTACCTTTCTGCAGTCTGCAGTGTCTGGAAAAAATCTTTGTTGATTTTTCAACAAATAAACACTTTTGTCTTACTTTTACCTTCAAAAAAGGATGACCCAATTATTCTACGCGTTGAAGTAGCCGCCCAAACTCCTATTTTTTGAGGATGAAGAGGTGTCTCTACCATTAAATTAGGCTTCCCCGAACTCCACCAACGCATGTTTTGACAATTAACGCATACATCTAAATAAAACCATGCCTGGTGTTCTCCAATAAGTCTTCATTGAGGGTATTTAGGAACAATATTTGACACGCCGAGGATAACCAGCTCTATGGAATTGTTGTACAGACTGCAAATGGTAGAGATATACGTAGATGTCTTTCTTTGATATTTTGTGGCAGGCAGGTGCCAACTGCCAACTGAACTTGTTGAGGCAAATTACATACAGAGGTTCGAGTGACGTCTTCCACAATCTGTCTTACATTTTCAATTACTTCTGCTGTTCTTCTCGGAGTATGACCGCTGCCTTCTTTGCCTGAAACGGATCCAGTCCCACGAAAAACTTCAACGCAGTGTTTCAAGGAGCAACGAAAAGTGTAAAATTTAGCACAAGGTTTGGAAATTCCCGCTGAAACTTTTCAAAACAATCATGGATTGAGTACTGCCTTATTCCATCAACTCGACGGTCGCTACAAAAATAGGATTCGATCATAAAAATTTTATGTTCTTGCAGCAAAGCCATTTTAATTGAACAGGTTACATTACCAAACACAAATAACTGACAGGTAGCAATTACAGAATACGTCTGTCTGTCTAGAGAAACTGATATTGGTAAAAAAAGATTCTGTTTTAGTTAAAATTATTAAAACAAACTGTACTGTACTTACGTAGATATTTAACTAATAGAATACACAATTTACTAAATGACAACAAACGCAAAGTGACGTTCGGTTTAACAGCTGACGTGGTACGTTCGCAATGAACTCTTCAGTGTCGACACTAAATTGTTGCTTCACTAAAGGATAGTTAGGAGCTATACCGCAGAAGCTAAAATATTATTTTCATCGATTGTGTAATTAATACTTTATTAAATGGCAAAAAGACCACAAAATTAAGTTTGGACATAGTTTGTAGAGACACTCATGTCTAATGTTGAAACCTGTCTAGAGTGCCTGGGATGGTAACTTAAGGGGTACTTCTAAGCTTGACTATCAGATGGCAGAACAAAGTTCTACCACTACTACCAATTGAGGTCTCTAGATTAATACACTAAGTGTAAGATACCGCCATTCCATTCCTTGCGTGAGAATGCGAGAAAAGTGTGAGATAAAGATAACAAATACAAATTTCCCAAGTGCAATAGGGAAGACACTAGTTTTTGAGGATTTCCTTTTTGGTGTAATGGCACTGCTGTAAAGTCAAATTATGGTTAGATTGTGTTTTTTATCCCCAATTGGAGAAAACTGCGACAAGGATAGATATAAAAATCATTAGTGGCGGTACCTTACACTTTAGTGTGTTGATCTAGTGACCTTACTACCAATCATGATGTCGTAAAGTAATGGCGCCATCTGTTAGTACTATTGGAAAGTACCCCCCAGGAGCCGTTCAAGGTCATTCAAATCGGTATTTTGCCATCAATGGAACCGACAGTGAGTGTATCTACTTGTTCGATTTATGTACTCTGTTTGTGCCTTCATATTTCAGTTTTCTGGATTAATATATTAATACTGATTTCTAATAATGTCACTGGGGCTATTTAGGTTATGTTTCTTAAAATTTACTTTCAAATATACATAAGAAAAGAAAAGTATCCCCAAAAATCAATCTGAACGACTCATTTTTGTGAATGCCACGTGTAGGAGGACCCCGTGACTCCAACACCAGCAACGTGGACATGATCGAGCTGTGCCGGCAGCTGAAGTACTGGCAGTGCCTCCGGCAGGACTTGGAGCGGGCCCGGCTCCTGTGCGAGCTCGTCCGCAAGCGCGAGAAGATGAAGCTGGAGCTGATCAAGGCCACCGAGCGCTGCCTCAACGTCAAGCTGCGGCCGCTGCAGGCCAGCCTCCGCAAAGTCCTGGATCTGATCGCCGCCAAGGACACCAACGAGATCTTCAGCGAGCCCGTCGACCTGGAGGAGGTGCCTGATTACACGTCCGTCGTTACCGAGCCCATGGATCTTAGCACAATGCGCAACAAGCTCGACGTGGGCACCTATCCGGATTTGACTGCGATGGAGAAGGATTTCGATCTCATGATTGCCAACTGCCTGGCGTACAATAACAGAGACACCGTTTTCTATAGGTTGGATTTTGGTGGATTAGTGGTGGAAGAGGAGTAAAGGTTATGTTACAGGGCGGCTATCAAGATGAGGGATCAGTGCGCGGCGGTTTTCCGGCAGGCCAAACGGGATCTCGAGGCTGCTGGTTTGTTGTTGGACAACGAAAGTAGTCTGGCTGCTCCTGCAGCTAATGAAGAGTCCTTGTCTTCGGATATCGATAGAGAACTGGAGAATTTACAGGTATTTACACATTTTTTATAGATAAAACGAGAAGAAAAGAAAAAATTTGAAAAAATTACCTTTTGAGGTATTTTTAAACATTTTTGCATATTAACCACTTGTTTAAAAGACCATTATTATTCTAATTGCATTGTTGGCATATTGTATTGTTTGAATGAATTTCTAATGGAAGTCACTAAATGAGAAAACCTCTAAACTACACAAATGTTAAAATTTTATAAAGCAGTTTATTATATGCTTTAATCTTGAAACACTTGTTTGTATTCTGCATGGTTCGGCTTCATTGTGAAAATTTGGAGTATAATCTTAATTTTTGCATGTTTCACTACGAAGCAGTGTTACGACAGCTTATGTACACAGCAGGCACAAATACATAGAAATAAAGATACACAAGAAATACAACGGGAGAATAATAATTCACACTTATACTAAAGAACTTGAAATAACTTGCAAGTAACTTGCGTGCTAGACTAGGCTACAGAGTTCTTCGCCGTGTCTGCCTGTCTAGCTATCTACCTGTCTAGTTGTCTATCCGAAGATATCCGACTAATGTCGTATATGTCCGAATGTTTGTAGGAGTGGAGCAGGTAGATACAAGTAATAAATCAAAACATTCTGGTAAGAGACAATTCGGACTCATATCCTTGAAAAGTAGTTGAAAGTGCTGTAGTTGAAAGCAACTCAACCCGACCTTCGTACCTATATGATATGCTATAGATTGTAAAAGAATTACAATCTATAGCATATCAAGTAAATAGTATACTAATAAATGCGTGGGAATCTTATTTTTCTATATTTTTGGAAAATAAATTTCAAAAATTAGACTTTTAGCCCCAAAATGCATCGTGGGAAACTTGTAAAATTTCAAAATTAGATCTTTAGCCTTAAAATTCGTCGTGGTAACCCGAAGTGAAACCGCAATCGGACTAAAGAACGCCTCGGCAAGGACATTACGAATTTTGACGGTTACCATTCGGACTAAGAAATGGTGCGGTGACAATGTACCCATTATAGTAATTCCCCCCCCCCCCCGCGTGCCCGTTACAGTACCCCCCCCCCCTTACATTTGGTCCAGAGTCCCCTTAGGTACACTACTTGTCAGAAATCAAGAATGCCCTAGGCATCGAAACTCGAGGTAAATGTAATTAAAGAATAAATAATCAAAAGTCAAACCTTTAAACCACAAGTATGGCACAATTGATTTCACTTCACTGACAGTGAAAAGGCACGTTATTTTTGGGGATAATTCCGTTTCTGGTGTTAGCTTTTACTAAAATCAATAAACAAAATGAATGCATGTTCACAATCACTACTGCACTGAACAAAGCTCACAGTGATTCTGGCATAATACTTCGTCGTACAGCACCGATGAATCACTACTTGGACTTGCAGCACAATGATATAACAAAAATATTAGATAATCATAGCTCGAAGCTAGCAGCCAATATTGAAAATGATGATATTTAAAACAATTTATAGACCAGTATTAACTTATTAAATGCAAAGGATAGAAATTAAATACCCGAGCGTAGTACAAGAAGTATAGAAAAAAGAGACAATACAAAACACAGATGTGCAGAAGAACTTAGAAACTGAATCGATACTGAAATATGTTGAAGAAAAACAGCCAAGCTGATGGGGATATATACATATGGTGGAAGAAACAGTATTGGTTTGGTTATTATGGGAGGAAGACCAAGCGAAATCTGGGAAAATCAAAACAATTAGCTCAATATAGGAAATGTTAGAAAAGTTTTAAAAAACTCACATCAGAAGATGGAGAATATTGATTATACAGGATATATCAAAAATTGGCGCAAAATCTACAAGTAGAGCGATTCTTTTTTTAATTCTGTGTCGAAAATCTTAATAATAAAATATTGAATTGATCCTCATGTGCCATCACGAGCGGTAGATAAAAACCATTTTTTATTCAGATAAAGTACATTTTCTGTTCTAAATACTTCAAAATATCATTAGGAAGTTGATCCATCAGGCTAATAGTGGAGGTGTCTTGATACGAAGCAATAAAACTCAGTAGTCTTCTCCACGTACATTTATTTAAATTGGTGACGTGTTTCGAAACCAGACTGGTTTCATCTTCGGGCCAAAATGATCATTGGTAGTAAAAACCACGTCTTAATTTGAAGGTTATATTAAATTGAAGTTAGGTTGAAACGTTGAAGATGAGGTAGCAATAAAATTCACTAAACACACCACATTGGAGAAGAAGGAAAAAACTACGTTATAAAGATCGTTATACTGGTTGATACATCACAATATAAAAATTAAGAATTTAAGCATGGCTGGTGACAAGCGAAATCAAACATAAATTGCAAACTTTTGTAAATCGATGTCTACGAGTTATTTTAAAGATATGGTGGCCTGAGGTTATTAGTAATGAAGAACTGTGGAGAAGAACAGGGCAAGATGATATAAATACTGAAATAAGAAGAAGAAAGTTGGGCTGGGTGGGTCATACACTACGAAAAGACAAGAAAGAGATCTGTAGAATGGCATTACAGTGGAACCCGCAAGGGGGAAGAAAACCAGGGCGCCCCAGGCAAACATGGAGGAGAACTGTAGAGAAGGAAACAGGAAAGACTATCGCTCAACTGGCTTCCTTAGCTAAACACAAAGATGAGTGGAGGAATTTGACAAACTCCCTATGTCCCCGTCGGGAATAATGGGAATTATTAATTATTAATTAAAGTATAAACTGGCATTGAGGACGGCAGTTCTAGGATTGAATTTTTAATACCTATTAACTAACCTGAAGATTATGAGACAGTTTTGATACACCCTGTATATGTTTTTTTATTGCAACTTAACATTTCGGACTTGAATCTCGAAATTTGTCAATTTTATTTCCGAAATTGCAACTATAATCTTGAAAGGTTGAAATGTGGCTTTTCACCTACTGAATTATTACATTAAGATGCACTGCGTTCGCTAGCTTATTCAGTCATAGAGCTATGAGATTCTTTTTACACCGCCAGTGTAGCTAAGGGAAAGCTAATATTATTTAAGGCCTTCTCGTGGACACCTGAAATACTGTACTTACCAAGGCAAACACGATGGAAATAAAAAGTCCAACCGTTTACATAAAAAGGCATATAATCTGCAATAAAGCACAAATATTAACAAATACACAAGAAGTACACAATACAAAAGCTAGACGCTATGGCCTACAGAAGGGTTTAAATATAACTCCAAAGTTCAAAGGTTAATTCCAAGTCCGATGTTTATGCCACGAAATCGAATTGGGCTACGCGACGCTGTCGATTCTTATAATATTCGCATACGATGTACATTTAACTCGCTTGATGCTCACTGCGGATTACGGTGAATGTTGACACAGCGAACGTGCGTTAACTGTTTTCCGGTAGATCCCCGGCTTCCTTGATATGACACCCGGCGTTGGCGCCGCGCCTAAGAAAGTGGCAATCACCCCTTGTGTTGTAGTACTATTTATTTAGGTATAAACTAACCTGGCTGCAGAGTACAATTTCCTTCGCCTGAATGCTGGGGCGAAACTTTTACGATGTAGCCCCAAAGGATGGAGTTCCCACAGCGCTTCTCTGGTGGTAGAGTCCAACTTCCTTCTCCTAGATGCTGGAGCAAACCTTTGACGAAGTCGCCCCACTTAGGTCTTCCTTGCAACTCCTGCAGGTCGCAAGAGACTTTATGGGAGTCGATTTGCGACTTCTGTAGATCTCACGCACTATATGCGAGCCTGGATGTGGCTCTTTCAGGTCGCACACACTGTCTGGCAACCTTGGTGCGACTGACTCTACAGTGTATTCACAGCGGCAATGTAATTCCCTGCAATACAAGATTTGCTCCAGCTAACTACAGTTGAGAAATGGGCAGTCTTTAATTTTTGGTAGGTGGGAGGGGGGGGGGTGTTAGATGGCTCGAAATTAATGTCCAAGGGTGACACAAAATCTAAATGTATTAAAGAGCGGGAAAACCTTTAATGTCATCCTTGAGGTCTGCTTTGTAGGTTTTTCTCCAGTCAAGAACTTCCTGTACACATCCTGCCCGGGTTTACTTATTCTAGACCTATTTTGTAAATAACTTACAATGAAAAACAAAGGACAAAATAAAACACAAACGGGTTAATATAAGCAAGTCTATTGCTACTCATGCCAGCTGCTAATAAAGCTAGCAATTCATTCCAGTGGTGCAGGGGTTGACAAAAGACACACGTAAAAAAACATCGCACCCTGTCACTTCAAGATTGAAGTCAAAATTCTTATCCGGTCTCAACCGTAATGGGATATCACCCTTATAATGACGACAAGTCTCTCAGGCCAGGATTTTTCCCTGGTTCAACCGACGACCTTCTGGCTTTAGCCTCGAGGACCTTCTGCTTGCTCGCACGCAGTCATCCACCCCTAGCGCACAATCCCCACTTAAGGAAGACATAGCGGACATAATCAAACTCCACCACAAGTAGTTATAAAAGAAGAGTTTACAGTGGCTGTTTTACAAATTTGAAATATCATAACCATATACCTCCTCCCCGAAACTGCGCACGCGAGATTTTGCAAACAAAATCACCGATGCTCATAAATCCAAAGGCTGCTAAAATTAATTAGGCCACCCGAAATGCACAACGGCAGAGTTGCCGGACCGAAGGCAAAATCGGCGAAAAATTCGCGGCAACATTTTTCAGCCCATAGCAAAAGTTGCCACTTTAATTACAAAATTTCAACTTTACCGTCAGTATTTCAGTGTTAATTCAGAACTATTATTTGGTAATCTCAAGTCCGAACTTTAATCTTGAAATTTCTGGTTTTAATATGAAAATTTTAACTTCATTCCAGAAATATGTTTTTAATCTCGAATTAAACAGATCTAAAGATCTTAAATGAACGGCCTAGTAATCGGAGTTCACTGTAACATAAATGCAGATATCGCGGAAATAATCTTGCTTAAATGCTGATGTCGGTTATGAAACGTTATAGCGACAGTAAATTTAAAACACTTTCCACTTTCATTTAGTAGTTCCTAAGAAAATATATTTGTATAAATAGAGCTTTATTTTTATAATGAAAACAATCGGCATTTACTGCTTGATTCATTCACATTGAGGTGCTACCTTTCCAAGCCTAAAACTTAGAAGAAGCATGAGGTTGCGCTTCAGGGTAGCTACCAAATATCATCATCCCTCTAAGTGGCCTGACTACATTGTCTTAAAACACGGGTGCTCAGAACTAGGAACAGAACCAGTGGAAGTAACGGAATCCTGTTCAGACTCTAGGCAATTTTGTTCATATGTGTTCTTCCTCTTGATGTAGGCTGAGCGCCTGTTCTTAACCACACAAAGTGTGGTTTTATACACCATCTTCGGCTGTGACTGGGGTAGGTGGGTAGCTTAACCCCTTGAATTAGGGAAGGGATCACAACCACCAAACGCGTCGGTATAGTGGCCGAATTTTTTTTGTCTGAAATCTGAAATATTCGATTTGAATCTCAAAATTGCGGCTTTAATTTTGAAACGTTTCTTTGCATTCAGAAAAGTTAGTTTTTAATGAGGACATTTTGTCGTTTGTAATTGTTTTATTTTTAATCTCAAAGTTTTGACTTTAATTGCAAAATGTTCAAGGTCAGGTTCTGAAACCCTTAGGACCAGTTGTGTTACGGATTTCAGAATAAATGTAGCGTCCCCAGCAAGGTCTAGGTAGAGACCCTAGGGTCTCTAGGTCTAGGTCAGCATCATCAAACATTAATACTGCATCAAAAATATATTGTAACGAAGTTAGACCGATGCAGACGCGTGAATATTCGAGAAGCAACCTTGGAGTCAGCTGCAGACGGGTGACGTCAGCGACCTTGCTAACTAATACGCGATGTGTCATGCGCTTGCCGGAACAAGCGAGCAAAGTCTCGATTGTTCTAGAATGACTCATTCGTGGGATATAAATACTCGCGAGCGGGAATAGCGGGCAGTTCTCATCAAGCTCGAAGCGCGTAATATAAATAGTGAAATAAATAACAAATAAATATAACCAATAAATCATTACTGTTAAGTGCAATATAAATAAATAAATGTAGCGTTGTTAGAAGTAGTTCGTTAGTTTAAGTAATTTGTGTTCTGCCTTGATGAGTCTAGTGTTTGTAAATAATCGTAATTAATCGTTGTAAATAAATGTTTAATACAAGAAGCGTCCTATAATTTTTAAATAGCCCGATCGTAAAAACGTAACAGTGGCGTCAGGTATGCGGGTTTTGTACCGTTTTGTACCAGGGGCTAGAAAAAAAAATAGCGGACATACATTAAATAAATTGATTAACAAGTGGCGATAAAACGACGGTCAGATAAATAAATTGAAGTGTGTATGTTGGATGCCTGTGACACGATCCCAGAGCGGCAAAATGGAGGCTCAATTAAGCCAACTTTTCCAGCTGATGCAAGTTGGCCAAGAGAAGGCAAAAAAGGCCCAAGAGAAGGCAGAAAAAGCGCAAGAAGAATTGAAAGCCGCGCAAAAGGATCTTAAGGAAGAATTGAAAGCCGGCCAAAAGCAGGCAGAAAAGGCGCTAGAAGTAGTTAAGGAAGAGCTGAAAGCCGCGCAAAAGGATCTTAAAGAAAAACTTGAGGAAAAATTGAATGCCGCGCAAAAGGATCTTAAAGATGAACTTAAGGAGGAATTGAGAGCCGGCCGAAAGAGGATCTTAAAAGGACTAGAGGATCTTAAAAATGAGCGTGGGGAGCAGCCGAAAGCCGGGCAGAAAGCACAGGAAGAGCTGAAAGTCGCGCAAGAGAAAGTAGTCCAAAAACTTGATGGGAAAATAAATGGAAGAGTTCGGTCTCTGCTGTTGGATACTGGAGCGACGAAGTCCATCGCCAGGTCCGACGTAGTAAGGGACGAGGGTCAGCTGCTGCACAACAAGACACGCCTTCGCACTGCCACGTTGGGCGCAGTGACCAAACATGGGGAAACTGATTTGAAGATTGGGAATCAAACCCTCAAGCATCAGGACCTGATTGCTGACATTGCGGACGAGTGCATCCTGGGAATGGATGTTATGGATAAGTGTGAGTGCGCTTTGGACCTGGGACGCGGCAAGTTGCACGTGGGTAGGGAGGAGCTTTCCCGACACCCAAGAGGAGAGATCGCGGTACAAGTGGTATGGGCGGAAGATGTTACTCTGCATAGACGAACCGAGAGGGTCGTGGATGCATAACTGGATGGCGATCTCAGGGGCAACGTGGTGCGCGTGGTTGAGCCCGATTATGCTGACATTGCGGACGAGTGCATCCTGGGAATGGATGTTATGGATAAGTGTGAGTGCGCTTTGGACCTGGAACGTGGCGAGTTGCACGTGGGTGGGGAGGAGCTTTCCCAACACGCAAGAGGAGAGATTGCGGTACAAGTGGTATGGGCCGAAGGTGTTACTCTGCAGGGACGAACCGAGAGGGTCGTGGGTGCATACCTGGATGGCGATCTCCGGGGCAACGTGGTGCGCGTGGTTGAGCCCGATTATGCTGACATTGCGGACGAGTGCATCCTGGAAATGGATGTTATGGATAAGTGTGAGTGCGCTTTGGACCTGGGACGCGGCAAGTTGCGCGTGGGTGGGGAGGAGCTTTTCCGACACCCAAGAGGAGAGATCGCGGTACAAGTGGTATGGGCGGAAGATGTTACTCTGGCCGTCGCCGGACCATGCCCCGAAACCCAAGCGGGAAATAAATACATTCTGGTGTGCATGGGCTACTTCGCCAAGTGGCCCGAAACGTACGCCCTTCCGAATCAAGAGGCCGGTGCTGTCGCTGATGTTCTGGTAATGAAGTGCTTCAGCCGCTTTGGAGTCCCCCTGGAGTTACATTCCGACCAGGGCCGGAATTTCGAGTCTGGACTGTTCCAGAACGTCTGCAAGCTACTGGGGATACGCAAGACCCGGAGCACTGCCCTCCATCCTCAATTGGACGGCATGGTGGAAAGGATGGACCGAACCATGGGGATGCCTCTGTCCAGGGGGTTTCCGAGCATCAGCGTGACTGGGACCAGTGCATTCACCTGTTCCCGATGGCCTACCGATCGGCAGTACAAGAGACAACCGGCATCCAGATCGAGGTCTGCTGTTACAGCCGTTGCGAAGCATTGAGCCTACGGTGGACTGCTGCTTCTTCAGCCAGTTCATGTGCAAGAAGGGCCTCGCCTGCAAATACTGCCATCGAATTCCCACAAGAGCGAGAGGGCAGGCACCCGACGCAACTCGTTCTGGGACAGAACGACCTAAGGCGGGGGCAGTGTAACGAACTTAGACCGATGCAGACGCGTGAATATTCGAGAAGCAACCTTGGAGCCAGCTGCAGACGGGTGACGTCAGCGACCTTGCTGACTAATACGCGATGCGGCATGCGCTTTCCGGAACAAGCGAGCAAAGTCTCGATTGTTCTAGAATGACTCATTCGTGGGATATAAATACTCGCGAGCGGGAATAGCGGGCAGTTTTCATCCAGTTCTCATCAAACTCAAAGTGCGTAATATAAATAGACCGTGTGTATACAGTGTGGTCCATTAAGTGTGCAACAAATGGGACATTTTTTTATTAGTTGTAAAACCGAAATTTAAATACCGCCAAAAGTTAGTGCATGTTCGATAACCATATCAGATGCCCTTAGAATGGCTTCAAGTCAAACAATATACAGGGCAGGACAAAAAATATGTAATTCGTTCAAGAATAAAGTTACATTATTTCAAAAAATATAGCAAAATTTTATTGAGAAAAGTTGTTTAGAATCAAAAGTTATACTCAAATACAAAGTCACGGCCTCCTATTCGAATTTTGATTCTTTTTTTGTAAAATTTTGTATTATCCCCGTATGATACATATTTTTATTATTCTGATTTTATTAAGAGTTTTTCATATGTAAATTATTATTATTAAAGCATTTGCCTTGTTAAAAACAATATTTGCGAAATTCTAAAGTTCTGTTAAATATCGTTGCAACAAACATGAAGTGGACGCTTACCTAAAAAAATATAAATCCAAGTAAATTCTACAAATACGCTTCAAGTTGCTAAAAGTTATTTAAAAGGGATGTAATTGTGGCTACTTTAAATACATATAAAATCAAAATAATAAAAATATGTATCATACGGGAGTAATACAAAATGTTCCAAAAAAGAATCAAAATTCGAATAGGAGGCCGTGACTTAGTATTTGAGCATAACTTTTAATTCTAAACAACTTTTCTCAATAAAATTTTGCTATATTTTGTGAAATAAGGTAACTTTGTTCTTGAACGAATTTCATATTTTTTGTCCTGCCCTGTATATTGTTTGACTTGAAGCCATTCTAAGGGCATCTGATATGGTTATCGAACATGCACTAACTTTTGGCAATATTTAAATTTCGATTGTACAACTAATAAAAAAATTTCCCATTTGTTGCACACTTAATGGACCACACTGTATAGCTCTAGTGAAATAAATAACATAAATATAACCATATAAATCATTACTGTTAAGTGCAATATAAATAAATAAATGTATCGTTGTTAGAAATAGTTCGTTAGTTTAAGTAATTTGTGTTCTGCCTTGATGATTCTTGTGTTTGTAAATAATCGTAATTAATCGTTATAAATAAATGTTTAATACAAGAAGCGTCCTATAATTTTTAAATAGCCCGATCGTAAAAACGTAACAATATGAATACTTCAGCATGTAACACCTTGGGTGACGTGGCGAGTGTGTTTAGAGTTGTCAGCTGTTCGCATGCCAAACAAGCCTTGTTATGCAGAGATGTCTGACATTGCACACTTCACGAAAAAACTTTGGTCTTCGTATAGGAAACTGTATATAATCCCAAAATTTTTCAAAATTAGTATTTCAAAAGGTGTTGCTCTTTCTATTTTGGTTAATGCTTTAAAGCTGTTTTACCGGTAACAACATGTAACGTTTCCCGAGAAGCCAAGCGGTTCATGAAACACACATTGGAAACTGAAGTTAATTTTTTGTGGCAGGGTAAAAGTGGTCCCGACGTAATAGCCAAGTTAGAGGAGCTACTAGCCAAGAGCCAAGCGTTAAAACACGGCCTCGCAAGAGCCAAGCGAGTTAAGCTCGTAAGAAGTGAGTTGAACAAAGCAAAGAAAATCCTAGCAACTACCGATAGCTCCCAGTCGGATGTGGAAACTGAGAACACCGAGTCCAAAGCATCAACACAAAGCACAGGTAAACAGGGAATTTGAATTCAGCAATTTTTGCAACCTTCTGATTACAGGTAGTTCGCCCAGTGGTGTAAATCGCCGAACCGCCGTACTCTTCACCAGGAAAGCCTTGGCAGCACTGAAGAAGCCAAGCGAAGAGAAGGACGACAAGGAAGAGCCCCCGGCTCCTAAAATGTGAGTCGTTGAGATTTGTTCAAACCAGCTCTAAGCTTGTTACTTGCAGAAAGAAAAAGGGGAGGCCCCGCCGCACAGCCGAAGCAAACTCCACAGCCGACAATTCGAAAAACGCAAGCTCCTCAGTTCCTGATAGTTTTCGGATATACCGCGCCGGGCATCAGACGTCTGCAGACGACAACAGTGACAGTGGTACCAGCCTGTCCACGTGTTACTCGCGCGATCCATCAGAAGTCGATTCGGACGACGATTCTGCCAGCTCGATGAGCACGGCGGAGGTATCGGGCGTAGAAAATTCGGAAACCACAGGCGAGAAGCTGGAACTGAAGCCTCTGCAGCTCGTTTGGGCGAAGTGCCGAGGTTATCCGTGGTATCCAGCGCTTATCATTGACCCGGAAATATCTAAAGGTAACATTGTCACCGTAAGGTTTGTGTTAAGTCACTTTTCTTGGAATCGCTTTTGGCAAATTTTCTCAACAAACTAGATTTAATAAAAATTAAATGGGAATTTACTTTGTATAGGTTATGTCCATCGAGGTGTACCCATTCCGTCTCCCCCACCCGAAGTTCTAGCCCTATCGGCAAATTACACTGAACATGTGTACCTGGTCCTATTTTTCGATGCCAAGAGGACGTGGCAGTGGTTACCTGCCGACAAGTTGGAGCTTCTTGGAATCGACACAGAACGTGACGAATCTAAGGTTTACATTTGTGGAAGTTTTTTAGAGTTTTAGAAATATATTTTTGTTTTCTTAGGCGAATGAACCAAAGAAGCCGACAGACCGCAAAGCAGTGCGCCGGGCGTACCAGAACGCCCTTTCCTACCAGTCCCAAGTGAATGACCCAGCAGGCTCGGATGCTGCTGGATGAATGTTCTTTTAAGCGCTTCGGGTAGGAGGCGATTGGGCAGTATTGTATATAGGGATGGCACGGTGGACTAACAGTTTTAGTGGAGGGCGCCGAATTATTATTGTCTAAGATGCACAATGTGTTCGTTTATATATCTCTTTTACTCGAGACTAGATAACTTTACGGTAGCTGATATTGTGTACTAGGTAATAATTGTATAGAAAAATGTAGTAATAGTTTGCTATTTTATTGTAATAAACCGTAAACACACTGACAGGCAATGTTTAATCATTTATTTGCTCTCACTACAAATATTTGTGTGACTCGAATGAGTTTTGGTCGTTTCATTACTTATACTGCATTAATCTATTTTCTTTTTTATTTTCAAAGTTGTTTGTAAGATTTTCCAATGCTTCATTATTTCATCTCAATCTAGATCTTCCTCTCGATCTTTTATCACTTTACAGCTTTCTAATTAAGGAAATTATAACTTTTCAGAAAATATTGAACACCTCAAATATACTAGGAGAGTGGGAGTGACCATCCCAATCTTGAAGAGGCAACGAAAATAACTTCAAATTACAAAAAAATATCGCGTATTAGTTATTTACCAGGTTAGTCGGTAATGAAGTAAGCAGAATAGTAGAAATGAGGAAAGACAATGGAGTTCTCACACACAACGTAATACATTATGAAACAACCGAAACATTAAAAATAGACTAGAGTAAAGACTAAATAGTGAACTCACAAAAGACATTCCTGTTCAGTAAGGAATTCGTAAAAATTAAAATTAGAGCAAATTATCAAAAAAAGCAGAGAAGAGTAAAATACTTATAATACACAGTTACGGAAAGATGAAGAGGTAGCAGAAGCTTAACAGTAAAAAACTAGAAGAAAATTTAAATCAAGAATTAGGTCTTGTTAACTTAAACATACAAGAAATGTGGAGAAGTTACAAAGATATATTAAACAGTACAGCCAAAGAAATAATATTTATTTATTTATTTATTTTTATGGAAAACTTACAGCTAATATACATAAATAGGTATAATCAGCAATAACTAGTAGCCATTTTACAGTTTTCGCCTATAGTTAATAATATAATAATTTTAGGCAACACAAGTTGCAGAAAAATAAAAAACAGATATTAAACTTAAATTGTTCGTTACTCTATAAAACATACTAACTTAAGAACCAAAGAACTCTGATGATACTCGCTTTTTTACCGAAGCAGAATTCGTGAAGAACAAATCAAAATCATAATTTTTGTTTATTTTGTTAAATTTATCGCTAGCTCTGTGGATGAAAGAATTTTGCCTATAGCTTGTTCGTACACTGGGCGTAGACAGGAGAATTGGATTTCTTGTTATGAATACTGGAGTACATAGAGATATTTTGCTTAATAATTGAGGACAATCTATGGAGCCGTTTGCAATATTCATTAAACAAGTAATATCAGTGACGTCCCTGCGTATTGAGAGAGGTAGAATATGATGTCGCTTACACCTTGACAAATAATCAGAATCTTTAACTCGACTTTTAAATTCGATAAAGCGTAAAAACCTTTTTTGGATGTTTTCAATGCGGGAAATATAGATTTCGTATCGAGGATTCCATATTTGCGAGCAGTATTCGAGAAGGCTGCGTACATACGCACAGTAAAGAATTTTTATAGTTTTGACTTGAGAGAAGTCAGCACATGATCTCATGATAAAGCCCAGTGCTTTTGATGCTTTTGAGACGATGTGATCAATGTGCCTGTCAAATAATAATTTTGAATCGTGAATTACACCTAAGTCTTTAATGAATTCAACTCTATTGATAAGTTGGCCTCTGAGATAATAGTTAAAATTCAGAAAGTTTATTTTTCTAGTAAACGTTATACAGTAACATTTCGACACATTAAGGTCAAGCTTATTATCGAGACAATATTGATCTAGCCTGAGTAAATCGCTTTGAAGGGCAGCTGCATCCGAGGCATTATCTATACGTTTTAAGATTTTCATATCGTCTGCAAATAATATAAATTTGGAGAAAAGAAAGCATTTTCCTATGTCCAAAATAAATAAAATATAGAGTAAAGGGCCCATTAAAGACCCTTGCGGAACTCCTGAAGGGACAGTTGTCCACCCAGATGTGAAACCATTAAGTACTACTGCCTGAGAACGATTTTCAATGTACGACTTAAACCACCTGAAAAGATTTCCGTGAATACCGGCGCTATGAAGTTTATTGAGAAGAATAGTGTGGTCTATCCTATCAAATGCCTTGCTATAGTCCGTGAAGATTGTATCAACTTGGGCCGGAACTGCCATGTTCTCGGATATATACTCATTTGATACTAGCAGATTAGTTACTGTTGAACGCTGCTTAAGAAAGCCGTGTTGTTCAGGACTAAATATTGGTTTCATCGCTGAATATATTTCAGTATAAACGATTCTTTCGAATATTTTGGCAAAAATGCACAATTTTGATATGGGTCTATAATTTTCTATTCTATTTCTAGATTCTTTTTTGTGAATGGGAGAGACGAAAGCCGATTTCCAAACTGAGGGCACGACGCCCTCTTTGATGGATCTATCAAAGAGTATAAAAAGAGGAACGGACAGACTATCAGCACAATTACGAATTAAAATTGGCGAAATGCCGTCGGGTCCAGCAGATTTATTTGTATCTATAGATTTGAGTAGTTTTAGTACTCCATCCTGATGAATTTCAATATTAGAGATGCTAGTAGGACTTATGCTAGGAGGATAATCAACTTGGATGTTATTCGTTGAATTTGTTTCCAAATAGGTGGATTGAAAGTAGGTGGAAAATAAATTACATACGCCCTCCCCCGTTTGAGCCGATTGGTCGCCATACGTCATAACAGCTGGTATTGCATTCGTATTATTTTTACGTTTGATAAATGACCAAAATGCTTTAGGGTTCTCTGAGATAGAAATTTCGATGTTAGCAGTGTAAGACTTGTAACACTGGGATTCTAGACGTTTCGCTCGTTGTCTAAGTAGAGAAAAAGTTGCGTAATCGGACAAGTTACCATAGATTTTATATTTACGGAAGTATTTTAATTTTTCTTTCATTATTTTTTTCAGAGGGGAGCTATACCATGGAGGAAACTTATCATTAAACTGCAATTTGAGTTGAATATATTTGTCGCGTAAATCTGAAATAGCAGAATTTAAAAAGTGTAGGGCATCGTCTATAGTTCCCGATGTCAATTTACTTGCCCAATCGATGTTGTTTAAACTTTCATTAATTGCCGCGTAATCACCTGAGTTGTAGAAGTATTTCATTCTACATTGCTTCTTCAAAGATGGTTGACTAATGAGATCGACTTCAATCGACAAGGCTTTGTGATGCGGGTCTTCCGGTACTAACGGGTCACAACAACTACACACTTTCAAATATTCGTTAGAAAATATTAAATCTAAAATTCTGTCGTGCGCGTTTCTAATCCCATTAAACTGGTTAAAGGAGCAAAGATCAATTGTATCTAAAAAATTAGCTTGCGTTTCACCAGTTGAGTTAGAGTAAGTAAACATACCGGTGTCACTTTGCGGGGCCCAATTTATGTTCGGCAGATTAAAATCACCCATTAGGATAAACTTACTGGACGGACTAGATAAAAATATTTCGGAAAGCTTTTCAGAAAAGTTTTTTAATTGTATTGCGAAGGAATTCCCCAGGTTCTGAGCACACAGATAGAGAGTGCAAATGTGTAGGTCGCAGGATAAGAGCGATGGGCCCAGACGAAAACTTATCGTTACCCAGATGTCTTCAGCGGAGGATCGCCACTCAGGCCTCTCGACCGCAGCAAGTCGCCGGTTCACTGCTAAAATGACTCCGCCGCCGAACGATTGCCCCATAGCAGCATACTTTCTGTCCCGTCTCCAAACTAAATATCTATCGTCAAACAACTCCTCATTTTTGATACCGTCAATAAGCCAACTCTCGGTAATTGAGATAATATCGTAAGAATTCAGTAAAACGTTTCTTAGAAATGTAGTTGTTTTTGTACGCAGCCCTCTCGCATTTTGGTAATAAATGCTAAGAGGGAAGTTGAATGCAGTAATATTGATTAATATCTAAATAATTCAAGAATATTCCCAAATAAAAGATTAACAGCAGGTAATTAAAACATGGAATCCTCATAAGAACGATTGCTAAAGTACAAAGTAGCCGATATATGTATATAAGTTTGCGGCTATTAGCAAGTGAGATAGATATCTGTACTAAATTACTTAAATGAATATTACAAATTGGTGAACTTATTATGACACAACCTACGTCCAACTCAAATAAACATGCAAGAAATCCAGTAAACATTAATACTAATGCGCTTAACACACTGACGCACCCACATATAATAGCCCAATGGTACATCAACATAAGGTACAAATTTATTAGAGAAAAAGTAATATTTAGGGCAGTTAGGCAAACATACATCCAGTTTTTACCCAAGAAATGCGAACATAAAACACAATAGCAAGCGATAAAAAGTAGTTTGGCTCTCAAACTTCTAAGAAGCAAGAAAATACCACACATGGCAAAACTTAAATAATTTCTATTATAACGTAAATTTAACTCGAAGACAAATTGTCGCGCACGAATTAGAAAATCTTTTGCAAATCTTCTTCTGCTTTGATAGAAATAATAGGGGAAGTCGCATTTTTTCTTATTAGAATTTTGCAGTGTTTTACCCACACAAACTGAAATTTTTTTTCTTTCGCCGCTAATTTTGTTTTAGTAAGCAGTCTTTTGTTATCTTCGGTAAGATGGTCATTTACAAAAATATTGTTGTTCCCTCTCAGGCCAATGTCCGTTGGTTTCAGTGATTTTATCTTACGTAAAGCCGCTATAAAATCTTCTTTGTCGTAACGCTTGTGAAAATGCACAATGATAGATTTAATTGAATCTGATTGCCTGGAGGGCACCCTGGTGATAAAGTTGATTAACTCCTTATTCAATTGAAATTTTCCCAAACCACTTATCTTTTCAACATCGGAACAAAGAAAACTAATAACAAGCCGTGGATTACTATAGATACAAAGAAACTAATAGAGGAAAGAAACAAGATAAAACTAAATGCTAGCAGCAAAAACACAAGACAAGAAAGCGGAGCTAGAACAAAACAAGAAAAATGGCAAAAAGTAGAACGATAACATCGAACAATATTAAAAACAAAAATGGAATAGTACTTAAATCTCAAGAAGACATTATTAACAGATGGATGGAACATTTCAAAGAAATTTATACTAAGGATGGAATAAATAGTAATAATGCCAATATAGTAAATGAGGGTACAATAAAAGAAGAACTTAACATAAACACAAATGCGATCTCCAAAGAAGATACTGAACAAGCATTAAAGCTACTGAAATCCAATAAAGCAGCGGGTCTAGATGACATACCAGGAGAACTACTAAAAGCAAGATGGCAGGCAAATGTCAAGATTTTACACCAACTGATAAACAAAATATGGGAAGAAGAAGAAATCCCCAATTCCAAAAATTCAAAACAAAAATTGGAGACCAGTACTATTCCTAATACAATTAGCAAAGTCCTGTCAAGAATTATACTACAAAGACTAAAAGAAGACACACTGGCTAAGCTGAGGAATAATCAAGCAGGTTTCAGACCTCGCAAACCATGCATTTACCATATAATTACACTAAGAATTATAATTGATGAAAGCAATGAATGGCAAAGGGATATATTCTTGGGATTTGTAGATTTTACCAAAGCTTTCGACAAAATAAATAGAACTATGATGTGGGAAATCCTAAAAGAATATGGAATACCCAACAAACATATGAATCGTCTAATATCAAAAGCCGACCAATCCACTTTTCACAGATATGGAACTAAGTATACCACCATGTTCCTAAACAGAAGCTCTACCAATGCTTAAAACTTCTGAGGTTCAAAATACAACAAATCCTAGTGTAACGTTTCGCTCGTAATTAAGCGCTACCAAATTTAATTTAAAATTAAAAGCGCTTAATATTCGCATTTTCGCAACAATGGACGTTACAGCAATTGAAATTTCGAATGCGCTGGAACTTGATGGATCATCGCGAGCTCCTCGATCGACGCGGCTGGAACAGAGAATCGTCCACGGCGCACCCCTCCTTCAATGTACGACGATGTCCGAGAGCCGATCGCCGCGCATAAAACCGAATACGCTCCGTGGACTGGAAGAGATTATTATCCCAACGGCGAAAACTTCGCTTCTCTAGGCCGATCCCCCGGCTTCAGCTGAGGACGGCCTCGTGCCGGCCTCAGCTATGCCAACCGAAATTAACCAGGGCCTTCAGCCAATTTCCGCATCAGAAAACATTCCAGTAATTTACTAGAACTTGCTAGAAAATTAAAATCCTGTTCTCTGAACGACGTACCCGACCCGCTTTACTCAGTTCATAATTGTAATTAAATCAAACCGAGAATTCGAGACTCGTTAAAATTAGCCAGTTCACCTGCCCCAAGCCGTGATACTTTGGTGATTTCAAACAACGCTAGCCTGAAATCGGGCCGCACTACGCTGAAACTATCCGAGGTTTTACAGCTGATTTGTTCTGAATGACGTAAACCTGAGATAGGGGTGCGTAATTTGAAATAATCTGAGGCGCAACAACTCCGTTTAAAACGTTTAAAAGTTTTGCAGGGTTTCTCATTAATAGCTAACACATCTTCGCGAAGGGATAGCATTATATTGAAATTGGCTAAAGTTCTATATCTAATCCGCGCAAATCAAACAAGCCTGAGATCGGGTTGTACGATTTGAAATAAGTTAACATTACTTGAGGCAGTTCTATGTCCCGTAAACTTTTCTAGCTTAATAGGAGGAAATCACACCTGTCTGAGATCGGGTAGTGCGATCTCCTCATTCCCGAAACTTCGTTAATTTTATTATTTAAAAGTAAAGCCGGCCGAAAGTAGTATTGAATGATGGTAATTCATTCGAAGTCCAGTAACTTATCAGTCGCCCCGCGTAAATTTGGAAGTGGTGTCGGCAGTGTAGCTAAATTTAATACTCCAGGTTATAACTCGCATACCTTCAAGCCCCGTGGTTATTTGACCTCGGCACGCGTGCGAAGTATCTGGTATCAGAACCGATAGCCTTCGCCCCCTTGTGGTTATCAGCAAATGACCTGCTGCGGTCACACACATGGTTAATCACAGTAAGGACATCCAGGTGTTATTCGGAAACTAAAGCGGCACTTATTAAACAAAATTTATTACACAATATACACAGTATACTCCATTTACTTGACATCTGCACTGTCAAACTGACATTATGTTGGCACCACTGCTATTTTTCACATTTTAACAATTAAATTACTGTAGAGTCTAATAAAAAACATATTATTTTCCAGGTATACTCAAGACATTTTTTTTAAATTTGACACTGACAGTGCAGATGTCAAGTAAATGGAGTATACTTTCATTAACTAAAGAAATTGACATTTGTTTGTGCTCACAGTACTGCCAACCACCATAATCCATCTTAGGGAGTTCCAGCATTTGCCAAACAGTTGGGAACTACGACCGCCTTGCCAGTTGGGTGGCCTAACCGAATCAAAAATCCAGTTAAAATTTTATTTTGTATTTACAATTACACATGATATTTATTTTTACAAGTAAAATCTTATTATGTATATAGTAGTGAATAAATGTATTTCCTGTTAAGTTGTTCTTTAAATTAGTCAAGTATAAGTAAACCGGACCTTGGCCTTACACAGAAGCATATATAATTAGTGCTACAGGTTAATTTACAAAATTAAATGTAAACCAGACATTTTTGTAAAGCCCCAGCTAGCATTACACTAGTATAAAATATGCTTGAAAATTTGGGTTAGTTTCAAATTCCGACAAATTCATTTCTATGTTAGTATCAAAATCCGACAGATCCAGATACAACCAATCAGTGACTGTTAAAAGTGTCACGTGACGCTCTCTTTCATTACTATGTGTTTATGCGAAGTAATGCCCGACTACCGGACAATTTAGATATTAGTTTAAAAATTTGTTTAAGTTAAGATAATTTTGTTTTGAGTTCTCAATAAACTTTTGAATTTATAAAAGTCCTGTTTTCATATAGAATTTAGCTATAAACAATGACAAGTCACAATATTAGTTTCAAAACCCGACAACTCCAATATTTAAACGTGAATATCCTAGTCTGATGTATAGGTAAAGGAGCCAAAATATTGGGAATGCCATATATGCTTCATATATTACGTCTAGGAACCGATTTTATTGGAATGAATAGTAAAATAAACATCAGAAACGTTTTTTACGTATTACGGTAAACAGAGCAAAGTGGATTTGCGGGCTTGTGATTCTATACGATTTATATTATACTGCGTCTAGACTAGACACTTCAGGGCCTTATGGCAAACAGCATCAAACAGCGATGCCATATGTCTCCACAAAAGTGTTCAGTAGAAAAAACGCACCGAACACAGACAAACAAATCCGTCTATTGTAATAGAGACAGCTTAACTATAATCCCTCATTACCTGGTACGTTTAGTCAGTGGCATTCAAACAAGTTTATGAACAAAACAAATAACGTACAGTAGGATCTCCATCGCCCGTTGCATAGAACTGGCAACGTCGGAGCGAAATTCCCATAAGGAAAGCATTCCCTATCCTCTCCCAGCTGTCTTGTCACCCCGAGATGCTCTATAGAATGATTATTTCCAGCGTACATACATCAAACAAGTAGAGACACTCATGCCAAATGTTGAAACCTGTCTAGAGTGCCTGGGACTGTAACTCGGGAGGTATTTCTAAGCTTGACTATCAGATGGCCGCACAAAGTTCTACCAATCAGAGCTAGTTACTGGCTCTGCACCAATCATGATGTGATCAAGTAGTGGCGCCATTTGTTAATATTATCGGAAAGTACCTCCCATGAGCCATTCAAGGTCATCCAAATTGGAATTTTGACATCAAAGGAACCGACACACAGTGTTCGAAATGTCCAATCTGATGTGTCAAAAATACGAAAAGTGATTTCTAATATCTGTTTACTTTAGGTAAATAGATATCGTTAAATAATCTATCGACCCATTCTAAACAATAAAATCGAGACTCTTTTGTTTTTTACCTTACAATCGTATGTCAAACTTGGCGTCTATTGCGCTTGTGTTACAAAGTGCTTGTGAGAAGTTTTTCGATTTGCATTATAAAGCATTGGCAATTATTCGAATATGCTGGAAGGTGTAGTTGAAGGCAAGGGGAACATTATTATCGAGTACAGTTATAATTAAATTGAATATCAAAATGTCAAATCATTTAATTTAGTGAATAGGTGTGTTTTAACTTTATACCAAGGAAAGTGTGTTTCAAGAAGTAAGAGTTAGAAAAAAATTTAAGTTCTATGATCTCTTCTATACATTAACAAGTTGCAAAATTAATCCATACTAATGGGTCATTCGCAGTTTTTGCGCAAACCTGCGCATTTATTAGTAAAACCGATGACTTTAACGGAATGTTTTTCATTTTAGGCGAACTCCCTCCTGCTTATGATTCAATATCAAGAACCTGGCTTTATAATTTAATTAGATGTGGTATTGTAACTAGAAAAACAATTACATCGTATGTTCTTAATAATCCAGAATTAAATAATGTAACGGTCCTGCGGTCGCTCATTGCCCCGGACATATGACCCAGTGCCCCGAATGTTCCAGAATATCCGAGAAGCGGCCTTGCGGCCAGGTGTGCGGATGAAGTCGGCAGCCGTGGTGACTAATACGCGTGCAGCCTTCCGGATCGATCCAGAGCCAGGTGCAAAGGATGACTCACGCTTTCGGGAACGCGCTCGAGGTCAACACTCGCTCTTATGCTTCATGCATTTGCCAGAAAAGCGAGTAAAGCCTTGATTGTTCTAGAATGACTCTTTCGTGATATATAAATACGTGTCAGCAGGAATAGACAGTCAGTGCGAATTCAGTTCGAAAGGCGTAAGCTGCTCCATAAATAGACGCGTATAAAATAAATAGCCACATAAATAATTGATGTTTAATCCAGTGTGTTAAGCCGTATATAAATAATTATTAATTAGTGTATCGTTGTTAGAAATGGTGCCTGTAGTTTATAAGTAATTTGTGTCTTGCCTTCATAATTCTTGTAATCGTAATTAATCATTGTAAATAAATGTTTAATACAAGAAGCGTCGTATAATGTTTAAATAGCCCGAGCGTAAAAACGTAACAATAATATTTCACAAAAAAGTGAAGCAGCCGTGAAAAAGAAATTATCAGTTTTTATTAGCCAATTTAACAATAAATGGATACAAAGTGGTAGACATGCAGACAGATTTGAAGAAAAAAATGCAGCCTGGCTAAGAGGTAAAATAGCAGTAAATATGGATACGCGAGCACCTGTTAATAATATGAAAGGACGACCCAAAAAAGGTTTTGTAGGGAGTTCTGAAAGAAGTAAATTGAGGAAGATAGAACCTATTTTAGAACAAACAAGTACAGCTTACGCTGCTAAGGTTTCTTTAAATATTTCTGGAAATAGAGATGCTGCAACTGTGCTAAAAGAAATTACACAATCTTCCCCAACCAGAGCCAGTAAAATAAAAAAAGTCTATCAGTCACCAATATTGCGTTCCCTACCCTGCACATCGGAAAAAGCTTTGGCCTTACATGTTAATGCAAGAACGACCAAAAATTCATATAAATTAATTAGGACACACGCAAAATCAAATTGTTGGAAGCGAAAAAAGACTGTTATCCACCAATAGAAGGTATGTTAGTTACAGAAATGTCTGCAGAAATTAAATAACAATCTCTTTTGGACCACACTACAAAACGTCTAGCCATTTTCCAAGAGGAGGTTCTTAGGCAATATTTGTCGGAAAACGATGATGAACTGACCTTTACATACAAATGGGGATGCGATGGAAGTAGCTACCAACACGAATACAAGCAAGCTTTTTCTGTGATTCCAATTCATTTGTCATTTCTATTGTACCGTTACAACTCGTGTCCAGTTCGAATAAGACATTATTATTATGGCAAAATCCGGTGCCCTTTTCAACAAGGTTTTATCGTCCAATAAAATTCTTGATAAAAAAGAAAACTCGTTAATTGACCAAATCAGAAATAAGTAATATCGAACACCAAATCAAAGATCTCACCACCACATCTCTTGTAATAAATGGGCATACAGTAAAGGTAAGCCATCAATTGTTGTTTACAATGGTCGATGGAAAGGTATGTAGTTCCTTGACAAACATATGTGGACAAAAATATTACATTTGCGATGCATCGCCAAAGGAGATGAATAACTCTCAATTTTTTTGAACAAATTAGCAAACAGGAAAAATTACTCCTTTGGACTTTCAACTCTGCACGCTCACATCCGCTTTTTAGAATGTCTTTTACATATAACGTATCGACTTGGCAAGCCCGGTCATTCGAAGAAAAGGAAAGTGTAAAAATAAGAAAATATGCGATAAAGCAAAGATTTAGAAGAGAAATGGGACTATTAGTTGACCAAACTAAACAAGGCACCGGAACGACTAATGATGGTAATACATTCGGCGGAGATTACTGGCATCGATAAATGTTTGATATCTCGATTTGCAACAATTTTGAATGCGATGTCCAGTGATTTATCACTAAATACGGATAAATTTGATATATGTTTTACGGTTAGTTTGATTAATTGAAAATTATTAATAATTCCCTGAAAACTATTAATAATTACTGGCAATTATTAATACTGTAACGAACTTGGGCCGAGCCGCTGCGGACATATGACTCACAGCCTTCCAGATCGATCCAGAACGACCTTTGAGCCAGGTGCAACGGGTGACTTACGCTTTCGAAAACGCGCTCAAGGTCAACACACGCGAATGCCGGAACATACGAGAGAAGTCTGAATTGTTCTAGAAGGAAATTATTCGGATATATAAATACGCGCCGCAGGAATAAGAAATCAGTTCTCATCAGTTCGAATTCGGTAGCGAAGCGCGTAGAGCTCCCACATAAATGAACCGTGTGTATACAACCCTAGTGAAATAAATAACAGATAAATGACCATATAAATCGTTAGTGTTTAAGTCGTAACTAGCCAAATAAATAATTGATGTTTAATCCAGCGCATATAAATAAATAAATGTAACGTTGTTAGAAATAGTGCCTGTAGTTCGTTAGTTTAAGTAATTTGTGTTCTGCCTTGTTAATTCGTGTGTTTGTAAATAATAATAATTAATAGTTGTAAATAAATGTTTTAATACAAGAAGCGTCGTATAATTTTTAAATATCCCGAATGTAAAAACGTAACAATACTAACCAACCGGTTATTATTAATATTTACCGGTAAATATTAATAATTCACGCATTTATTACTCTGACCATAACATATACACAAGAGAAACGTATGATTTGTACTTAAATCTGTATCCGTGGTTTTATATACCGGCAAGTGTTCACAAAATACTTGTGCATGGTCCGAAGAAGCACAGGAAGCCAGAAACAAAGACTAGAAATTTTCGAGAAAAACATACTCGAAAAACATCACGGAAAAATACCAATGAGGACCTACTTCACATGCTACTAATTACGTCTGATCCTGTTATTTCTCAAATAATTCTAATACCACGAAGGAAAGGTGCATTTATTAGCACTGATGCTCGATATTTATTGGAAGAGCCAGCTTTATTTAATTCAAATGGAAATAGTAGTTATAATGGAGAATCAACAGATGATGATTAAAACTTTTGTATTCCCATGTTTTAAATATATTTGACAATGTTTTTTTTTACTACCAAACAAGCTTTCTATTCCATTTTTATTAAACAATCTGTATTTTATAATCCATACATTTTCCACTCATATGAAAATACGCCTTCTAAAAAAGGTAAGTTATGCAGCTTTTACGGTGTTTTTCAAAATAATATTTATGTTTCACAAACATGATAAACATAGCTCATATTCCCCTTATGACGTGATTTCGGTCTTCAAATAATTTCGTAGATCCCAAAACCCAACTTACCCTCTAATCAAGTAAGTATATTGAGCAGAATATTTTTGTTGCCCCAAAATCATGAATTAGACCACTATGCGACAGTGAGTGTCTCTACTTGTTTGATTTACGAGTATGTACGCTGTTATTTCCTTCATATTCATAATAACTCGTAATCAATGTTTTGCTCTGAAGAAATATATCTCGTAAATTTTCCGCCCCAAAATCACTCGTGCGACGCACTTGGGATTCTTGTTGAGCGGCAAATTTACTTGATAAAGTTCTTAGCAAAACATTCTGGCAGAAAAAGTCAAAATTTAATCGGTTATTTTAATGCACTTGGGATATTACTGTTGATTAAAATACTGTACGATAATTATCGTGCATGTATAATGCACAATGGGAATATATCAAAGAGTATTGCAATTGAAACGGGGTCAGAAAAGGATGTATACTGTCCCCTCTCCTATTCTTATTAGTAGTAGACTGTGGTAGCAATTTATTTATTTTCTGGGCGATCATCCAAAGAAAAATTACAATCAGGTACACTTAGGTACAAAAGCTGGCTGTCAGCTCAGTGGTAGGAGGCTTGTAGCTCTTTAAGAAGTTAAATCGTAGAACACAAAAACTAAATGCCCAGTGCGTCAACAAATTTTTATAATAACGGTGAATGCACCACGCTGTTCTAGCGAGAATTTGTAAACTCAATACCTAGCATAGAATTACACTTCCTGAAAGATAGCTCCAAATACAGTAAATAACAGTAACTAAACTCAACCCTGTTTACTGGCATAAAGATCATATAATTCCAGGAAAATATCACAGTACAAAGCATATAAATAATTATCACAATAATTTGCATCAATCAGAATCGCATGGTTACTCTAAATTAATCAATCACATACAATGAAATACTTACAGTTTTACAATATAGTAAGGCAATACTACAAATTGCACATATTAAAAGGGCGGCCTAGCAGGCCACTTGGCCAGTAGATGTTCCTGGGGCTCAGTCTTGGAGGAAACTTAAACGCGGTTCCAAGCGTTTGGCCAATAAACTCGTGCTGTCGTAGTTTGGGTTTTCAGCACGATCTGCACCCCGACGGCAAGGTTGGAATGCCAAACCAAGAGGGAAAAACCCCCAGAACGGGTCCGTTGCTGTGCTCTAAGTAGGCACCGGCAACAAGAGAAAAGCGGCCCCGCAAGGTCCAACAACGTCGGCTCGCAAACGTCTGCAGAGGTCGCCGTGGACACGGAGAACAATGGAACGTCGCACCTGATTCGGAGCGGCGTTTTAGCCCAAAACTTACTTGGCTGTAGCGATCAAAACCGGCACTACTTGCTGTGAAAAGGGAAACAGGAGCCCAACGATAAAATACAGAACTACAGGGGGTTTTAGGGCGTCTAGATTACTCACCCCAGATACGATCCGGGCCACATGGGATGACTCATGGTTGTAATAAAAATCAGCACAAGGCGTAGGAATAAACTTCCTTCTCGTGAGCTCGGGGCATCAAAGACACGAAAACGTGAAAGCATGCTTTTCACCAATAAGTACACAAAACTAATCATAGCCTTACTAAACATCCCCAAAACCTTTAAAATGCTAAACCACCATGCCTGCTTGAGGGCTGCAAGCGGAAAAGAACGAGCCCGAAGACCACAATCTGCGCCCAAAAGATAAAAGCTCATTTAGGTTATCGTGGCCAGAGCTATCCAAGTAGCGCGGCGCTCGTGAAATCCCATTCGAGTTCTAATTTGAAAGGCGGCATAATTGAAACGTAACAACTGGATAATGGTTAAATCAATGGATAATAGAAGAAGCGTAACATGGAGATTCAACAAAAAGCTAGAAGGTGTTGAATACGCTGATGACGTTTGCCTCATAACGGAGAAAAGTGATCGCCTGCAAAGCAAACTAAATTTATTACAGCTAAATGCGCAAAAACCGGGCTTAATGTAAATACTAAAAAGACAAATACCTTAACTAGAGCCGATAAAGATACCAGACAACTAGTACTAATACACATAATGTTCAAAGTTTTAACTATCTCAGAAGTACATTAGAGGGAAAGGGGGCTTGCCAAGCAGACATTAAAGTGAGAATGGACAGGGCATACACCTTTAAGTGTTACAAAAAATATGGGCATCAAATTAACTGTCAAGAAATACCAAGATCCGAATTTTCAATACAAATATAATCAGCGTACTTTTGTACGGATCTGAATCATGGGCTCTAAATCAACAGCAAACAAAGGAAATTCAAACCTTCATCAACAAGTGTTTGAGGAATATACTGGCCAACTGTAATATCGAACACAGAGTTATGGAACATCATCACTGGTCAAGAACCCATCCACATAAGTATAAAGAAACGTCGATGGAACTGGATTGGGCACACCTTAAGAAAACCAATTTCGGACGTAACAAGGCAAGCTCTCGAATACACCGTCAAAGGAAAAAGGAAGCAGGGCAGACCTAACCTGACATGGAAGAAAAATGTATAGAAAGAATACAAGGATATAAAGGTAACATGGAGTCAAGCCCAAAATAAAGACACCTGGAAAACTTTCGTCGAAAAGTTGTGTGCGAATACTGGGTAATTAAACTGTTAATCACCTGACTTCAAATCTTATATTATAAGAGCTGATGCCGCCGGTCGCCGGCCGCCGGCCGTCCAGACCGTAAGCACTGGCGCGAGCACATGCCGACCGCGCACAAGTGGCGACGCAGCAAGCATTTGTATTGTTAACGCTGGCAGGGCCGGGCGTAGACTGGCTACCAGCTTAAGCAAGCATTTTTATTGTTAACCGTTTCTTTACGCTGGCAGGGCCAGACGTAGGCTGGCCAACGCGTTCTAGTCTATATGATATGTTTCTAGTGTATTGACACAGATTTATTGGATATTGACGTTTGACTTCGAGCTCATTTCACAATATTGTGTTTTAAAATCCGTTGGTGCACGTTATAACTACACAATGTTGTTACATGCGAAATAGATGCAATTCCAACCTTGTGAGCAGCTTGAAACTTCTTCGCTAGACCTATTTGGGGAAGATGGTGAAGGTGCCTCAACCAACAGCATGCATGCACAGAGTTGGAAGGGAATGAGACTCGACAATAGTCAAATATCCACTTAGGCCTAGAGTTCATCAAGATACACAGAAACGGCAAACACGGCTCTCAGTTACTTGTAAAACGATGTGGAAGTAATTAGCATATCTCGCATCCACCGCATTTAGGAATAACACCCCAATTAACGATAAAACCCCTTGTCTACGACTGCTCTTACGTGCCCGAGGGCACGTCTGCTTTAATTTCAGTCGCTCACCCCCAAAGCATGCATAGCCCCCACTTAGCGCGAAGCTAGAGTGGGCAGGAAGTAAATTCACCACGGTGGTTATTGAAATAGAAAGGTCCATCACGGTTGTTATACAAATTTAAAATACCATAACAACGTTAGCTTCAAAACCTCGTAGTTCGCATATTCACAGAACATTTGACAATGAGACGACCTGGTTGAAGAGGTAATCTAAAATTCTGGCTTTCTTAAGACAAAAAATTACCGATTACAAATTTGAAACTGATCAAAATATCTCTTTCTGAAATCCAGTCAATCTGACACATCACTAATGGCATACTGGGTGATGTGGTTAGCAAAACGCCTTCAACGACTGCCTTACTTTCCCTACTTGCACAACTGTGGTTTCGGTACCCAATTTTTAAAACGACTGGGTGGGCCGTCTGCCAGTTGCCAGATGTCCAAATTGAACCCCGTACCGTGGCATTGCAGCCTGAGCTCCCTAACAGCTCGGCCACGCTGGCGCTGGTCAAAATTGTAAGAAATGAAAATCCCACAATTCAACTATGAATACAGAAAAACCTTGTACTTATGTGTTAATACAATTAAACAAAAATTGCAAATACCAGCTAGATTTTGTTTGTTTGTTAATGGACAAGGTCTAGGCATGCAGAGTACCAGGTACCTTAGACACCGACTGCTTTGGTCATATGGTCAGTCTTTAATTTGATGGATTTAACGTCAAATAATTGTAAGTCATCTATTTTCAATAAAGGGAGTGCTGGATTCGACTGGGAACCTTCCCCCCCCTTCTTTCGCAGGGTAGTCTGGATCCGTTTCTCAACATTCCTACAGATCTGCCTTGCCCATCTGCTTCTACTAGTTCCTTTCTTGTTCTCGTCTCCTTTCCTCATCTTCTTTTTTACGCATTATGTTGGTGATCATACTTTCCACTGTTAACCATTTTTTTGCTGTTTCCAGCATATACGGGACCATGTTGTTGGGTGTTATCGCCTCCCCTATCTCCGTCTCAGCTCTATTTCTCTCTTCATCCCAACGTCCGCACTCAAAGAGTGTGTGTGCTGGAGTATCCTCTTGCCCGCAGTATGCGCATTCATTTGTATCGTGTAACGCCATTCTGAACAAATAGCTGCCGAAGCATCCGTGACCCGTTAGTGCTTGCGTTAGGTGGTAGTTAACCGTGACGCCGTGTGACCCATGATCGTATATCTGTGATTAATTTTCTGGTCCAGGCAGCGGTGCCATCCATATTCCACTCTTCTTGCCACCTTTCTAGAGTGCGTTCCCTGGTAGCCTTTTTCTGTGCTCTTGTGTTTTGTCCCTCCTCGTAGGTCCTTTCCATTGCTAGTAGGTGTATGGGTATCACCCCAGCCACTACCTGCACCGCCCTGGTAGAAGCGATCCTATACGCGCTGATTATTCTAATCGCCGCTCTTCTCTGGACGCTCTCAAGCCCCTTGCGGTGTCTCAGTGTGTGCATGCAGGGCTCCCATATCGGTGCACCATACAAGATAATTGAGTTTACCACCGAGCATAGTATTTTCAGTGGCCCCGCTTGGGCGCCGCCTATATTAGGCATGATGCATCTTATCTTCGCCACAGTTTTTTCAGCTTTCTTGGCTGTCTCCTCCATGTGTTTACCCATGTACATGTTGCATGTGCTATAGTCAGGCCGAGGTATTTAAGGCTATATTGACTGGTAATGTTTGTCCCTTCAAGAGTAATTCTTACTGCCCTCAGTTTTCTTTTACCAGCTAGTATGACCATCTCAGTTTTTTGAGGGGCTAACTGCAGACCCCTATCACCCATCCATGCTGCTATAACATGTAACGACTATTGTATGTTATCTTCTATTTCTTCCTGGTCCCTTCCGCGCACTACCATCGCCAGGTCATCCGCGTAGCCGATCAATGATACATCTCAGGGTAGGTCCAAATTGAATACCCCGTCATAGTATGCATTCCAGAGGGTGGGGCCGAGGATAGAGCCTTGTGGGACTCCGCATGTCATATTTATATCTTTGGAAAACCCAATTTCAAGCCTCCTGTCTTGTAAGTAGCTCTGTACGATATTTACTAGGTACGGGGATACGTTTCTGTTCTTTAGCTCTTTTATTATTCCCTTCCATGATACAGAGTTCTGTATGTCAAGCATTAACAGAACGGCGTATTTGTTCTCTCTGTATGCATCCCTAGCAATATTTATTACTCTCTTGATTGCGTCCACTGTGGACCGACCTTCCCTGAATCCATATTGAGTGTCAGAGAGTCCTCCCTTATTTTGAATTTCGTCCTTCAACCTCTGGTTTATCACATGCTCCAGCAGCTTTCCCATCCCACTTAGGAGGCATAGCGGTCTGTATGTACCGTTTGCTTTTTCAATTAGCACTAACCTTCCTACTTTCCAGACGGTAGGAAAAATCCCACTCCTAATCTGTTCGTCCATAACCTTGCTGCACACATCTGAGCATAGTTCAGCCAGCAGTCTCACTACTTCTGGTGGTACCCCGTCTGGGCCTGCCGCTTTCCCTGGTTTAATTTTCTTGCCCATGCTTTTAATCTCTGCCTCCGTGAAGGTTGGTATGTCTTCCCTGTCCACCAGTTCCATCACCCGCCTCACAGGTCAGTGTGCAGGGAAAAGCTTTCGTGCTTCTTCCAGTTGTTCGTCTCCATGGAGAGTAATCGGTGTGCGGAGTCCAAGCTTGCCAGTCACAATTTTATAAGCGCTCCCCATATGTCGTCATCCACCTCCTTACATAACTTGAGCCACGCTGTCTTCTTTGCCGCCTTGATAGTGTTCCTGAGCTCCCGCTTTGCTTCCTTATATTGCCTCCGTAGTTCCGCCTTATCTTCTTCTGCTGCTTGCACATTGCGGTTTATCCTCTTAACCTGCCGCCTAGCCCTTAGGCAGATTTGTCAAAGGGCTGCGATCTCCTCGCTCAACCAGAACATCGGTTTCCTTCGGGTGACAGGACTCCTCCTCTTGAACACTTGGTTACACGCTGTTTCTATATGGCTCGTGATGGTCTCTGCATTGTGCGTTCCCATCCCGTCATTCAGATTTCGGAATCTGTCAAGAAATTGTTCCGCTTTGTCTTTGTTGTATATCCATCCCCTCCTAAGCGTGGTCGTGGGGCTAGTTGGAACCGCCGTCTTTCGTATGCCAAAGTATATGTTGTTGTGCGGGCTTAGGTTTTTCTCGTCGCTTACAAACCAGTTTTTGATGTGTCTGTACAGGGCCTCGGTAGACATGGTTATGTCAATATAAGAGCAACTTCCACACTTCTCGAAAGTTGGCTTATCACCCTGGTTCACTGCTTGAAGGCCCAGTTGTGCCATCCATTCTACTAGGAGGGCACCTCTTCTATCCTCCACTGGAGACCCCCATCTATACTCCTTGGCATTGAAGTCCCCTCCGATAAACACCCCTCTTCTTTGTTGTACATCCCTGCCTAGCTTCGTAAGGTAGCGCTCGAAACTATCGAGGGAAATGTTTAGTGACACATAGCACGAATATATTGTAATTCCTCCGACGTCGGCCCACGCGAATCCCTCTCCTCGTCCAACTTTGGAGATGGTCACTTTAGTTCGTGCGACGTGTATAGCTGCGTCTACATTATCACATACTACCCATCTCTTGCTGCTTTTGGCCATGTTACGGTTAGGTTCTGATATCAGGGCCAAGTCTGTATCTGCCTCAATGCACCTTTGTCTGAGTAAGTCCATCGCCCCTCTGTCTCTATTTAAGTTCGACTGAGTGGAAGGTATCCTCCTTGTTATCTCCTGCTCTTTGAGCATGCTTCTGTACTTGGGACATCGCATCGATTCGCTTTTGTGACCTTCTTCGTAACAAAGGTAGCACTTCGATGGGTTTGTACATTCCTTTTTTTGGTGGTCCGCAGCTCCGCAGTTGTAGCAGCCGATTTTATTATCTTCTGTTTTACAGTTTCTGGCTATGTGCCCTATTCTGTTGCATTTGTAGCATCTTATCGGACTGTTTAGCTCTCTTAGCCTCCACATGTTCCATCCTTTCCCGATCCGCTTCTTGCTGAGTAATTGATTTACCATATTTTCCTCCATCTTTGCAAAGGCGTACTTAACACCGCCATTGTTTGCTTTTTCTGCAAGTCTAATATCCAAGATTCCTTTCAGTTTTCCGGGCTGCCCGGTCTCTTTCTCTAGAACTCCTATCACTTCGTCTTTCTCTACCGATTCGTCTATGTCCAGTATCATGAAGGTTCTGGATGATTGCTTACATTCAATCTTTGCCAGGTTATTCATTTTGGTGGTCAGTAATTCCTTGAATTCTCGCTTGTTCTGTTCTTCTTTACTTTTGAATTTAATCTGTACTTTACCGTTCTTTGTTTTGTTTATCCTGTTAATAGTTATTCCAGTCGTGCAGACATTGGTCTTCATGCTCTTGACCACATCTTTGTATGTGGATCCTTCTGCGGGCTCGATTATTAGTATCTCCTCGTTTCTGTTCCCCCTCTTTGCCGTTTGTTTCTTTTCGAACCCGTTTGACTCGTTTATGCCTCTTCCTCTTTTTTCGGTGTACATTTTGAAATGCATTTCTTCTCTCCTGCCAGTGTGTTCTAGTAGTTTCCTGATGATTGTTGTTTCCATCTCAATCCCTGGTACACAGGTCAGCCTCCTCGGCCTTTCTCTCTTGTTCACCATTTCAGCCACCTTCTTCATATTTGATCTTATTTTCATTTTATCTTCACACGTCGCTCCCCCACTCTCTGTCATGATGAGGTAGGTGTATCTCTCTTGATTGGTGGTCAACAGGTAGTTTTCATCTATCATACCACTCGATGCTACATGGCAGACTAAGTTTCCTGGTGCTGTTAGACTTGGCAACATTGCATCTCTGGTAGTTGGTGGTCCTAAATTACAGTACTCCAATTTGAAATAATTTTGTTTTAAAGAGCACAATTTTACTCTTTGTCATATGTTACTCTGTAGGTAATTAACTAAATATAACTTCTGTAATTGTGACATTTATTTACATACTCAAGTAATACAAACATGTAACAGTATATTTATAGAAATAAAACAACTTAACCTATGTAACCCATGGAAAAGAACAATTCTGTAATTAATTTAAAGTTTGTAATTTTCTATACACCACTGCAGATTGAGAGTACAACATATATATGCAAAAACTATGGTGGTGCTATTGTAAATAATATTATTTGAACATAATAATAAACTTATCTGCTCGGTAACATCTAAATTGTTCCACAGACTTTGAAAAACTGCTGCTGTCATCATTTTAAAACACTTTCACTGTTTGTGCATGTCTTTCCAATATTTGTTTTCGTCTACATTCAGGATTTGTCGTTTCTTGAGCCGCTTTTGACGACAAATATGTTGGTAAATTTGGAAATTCGCTTGGGACAGCGTTGTCAGCTAGTTGAGGGTAATGCAGCCTCAGCTTCTGCAGTTCCCCATTCTTATATGTAACGCTTTCAAATGTCTTTTCCATTAAAATGTATTTCACACACGACAGCACTTTTTGTTGGGGTTCAACGTTCTCCTGCCATTGCACGAAGCCATGCTTTCTTTCGGATCTCGTCCATTGGAAAAAAAAGTTGTTATAGTTTGCATACGATTTTCTTTTAAGGTACTGTCATAGTTGATACACAGCCTCTTCGTGGCATTCTAAATATAAAATTAAAAGTTACAAAAAGTGCGCTAAAAATTAGGTTAGATTGTTACTTACCTCGGTTATATTTCAGTAAAATACTTAATAAAACCCATAAATACTAGCAGAAATTTTACTATCACTTATCACGAACAGTACAGTAATATAAATAAATGTATTTCTTCAAACTTAGAGCAGTCCATCATATTAATATTTAATCACACGCCACATTTGAACAGATATTTTTATATATATAAACAGTACAAAACTTCGCCTACCAGCAGCTTTGCTAAATCTCCAACAGCATGGCTTGTAAGTGTAAGAGGGAGTAGCTCGTGCCAATTTTGAAGCGGGAACTCTCTGTCGGAGCGAGACACTGCTCTTCCTCTCATTATGCTTTGTCACATGGAAATATTTAAACCCAAGGCATGTGCAACGCGCGAAATTTGTTTGAAACAAAAAAATAGGTATCTAATATTATAGCATATCAGCTGTTTTCTATTTCTACTCTTCATTAAAATACATACAGTAGATAACAAAGCTCAAAACTATTAAAATTACAAAACCAAATGTATTAGATAATAAACCATAACTATTATCGTTGGTTTGCAGTATCAAGCTAACAATACATGCAAGCATAATTGCATATATGTTAAATTGGCATAGTTATTACTCATTCTCATTATGAAGTCAAGAACGCGTTATCATTTAACGCACCATTTTTTAAGTAATTTAAAATTATCATTTATTAAAAAGCTATAAAATATCAATTTTAAGGCAAACATTTCATTTATTAAATAACAAAACACACCCTTACACCAACAAATACACGCAACAATAAAATCTAGCTTACCCTTAGGCATACAGATTGTACATAAATCAGATAGTACGGAAGTTCCTACAACTAGTCAAGCCGAGCAGAGGTCAGAACACAAGAATCCCATTAATTTTTATTCAATTCCTGCAGGACTCAAATCTATCCACCTAGCAAGTCTTTATAATACTAACGATAAAGCTATCACAAACAGGTGGTTACAACATAAATCAGTCGAGTGTCTTAAATACGAAAAATAGTTTTAACAAAGAGCAGTGACCGTGCTTGTCACACTAAGCAACGCCCGCTGCCTTCCTAACTACACCTAAAGCTCTTCCTTTGCTTTCACCAGAGAAAAAGAATGCAGGATATTGATCCTTTGAGCCAGCTCCTCTTTCTTCTTGTCGTTCAACTTGCCATCCTTGACGATCTTGCTGAGACGAGCCGTTTCTTGCTTGACGAAATCCACCCCTTGCTCGATTATTTTCTTCATGAATAGGACGTACGTTTTAGCAACGGACTGCTCCTAAAACCCATTTTGTTTGCTTAGAATAGCTAATTGAATAATCTATTCTAGTACCTAGTTAAAAACCAGAATATTTCTTAAATTTTGACTACGAGCACCACTACGACAAAAGTTTATAACATAAATACTATCATCCGATAGAACTTAGTGTGACTAAGCAAATGATTTAACAATAGCATAGCCAAATTCTTATATTTTTTAATACTTACATCCCCCTTTTCCGCTTCAACAGCCTTCTCCGCCTCTTTCAACTTCTTATCTTTATCGGAGGCCGTGGCGAACCCCATGGCGAGCTTGTCGTACTTCTCGAGGCAACCCGGCAGCCCGATGTAGATATCAGAGTTGTCTCTGATGAGGTTACGCAGGTTGTCCACGGTCCACTTACTGCTAGCAGGGAAGGGCAAAGGCTGCTCGCGGCCTTGCACGAAAAGTTGTACGTGCGGCAGGTCATCCTTGCCCTTTACGCCGTACTTTTTGCCCAGGCCCTCGTTCTCCTTGTCGCCGTAGTCCTTAATGCCCACCTCGGCCACCAGCAGGTCCTTGTTGCGAGCCACCTCTTCGGCCAGCTGCGCGAAGGTATCGTGCTTTTCGCCGTAGGGGTAGGCGACGTCGAACTTCACCAGCACCGCCTTGAACCTGGAGATCATCTTGTCGAAATTGTATTCGTCCAGGGCGACGCAGCCCTTGCACGCCGTTGCTGTCGTGGTTGCGAACGTGAGGGCTATAAGAGCCGCTGCCAGCATTTGAGGTGTCATGTTGACGTTTCGTGTGGACTGTTTACGTTTTTGATTAATGCCGGGTTTTTAAAGCAACACGTCGTCAGGCGGTTGTCATACTTGCATGGCGCACTGTGATTGGTTCGTTTGTAATGGTGATTTTCCGTGAGGTGGGTTGCCTATACGGTGAGAATAATGTAAGATTGTACCAAAGACCAAAGAGCATATAATGAGTATGCTCTTTGATTGTACAGTGTATGTGGCTGAATTATGTAAAATTAGACATAGGGAATTTACTTACTGTTACCATGGTGTTTGTAAACAAAATAACAACACAGTGGCTAGAGAAACCAATTGAAACTGGATTATTTCATTGTAATTTCAAAACCGACAATTGTTACTAGCAGGGGAAATAAATTGATTAATGCTAAAATAAAGTTGCCAATGTATAGTCTTACACTATTCACACTGTACATTGAAATACATTATACCAGTAACCGGTTTCAAAGTCGAAGCAAGTTTTTAATTTTTAGTACACAAATGATATATCTAACGCAGTGTTGCCAGCATGGGCGATTTTTCGCCATTTGGGCTACTCGGATAGTTCTGTTTGCTAACAAATTTATGATTTTGCGACAAAGCGAAATCTGGGCTATTTTCCGAAAAATATTGGCGATAATTGGGCTAACTATTGGGCACACCTGATTTCAATTCTATATTTCGTAATTCTTACAAAAAAATACCGAGATGAGTGGGAAAAATTTCATGAATTTAAAAGTATGACATGATACTACCCAAAACAAACTTCTGTATATAAGCTCGATTTTTTTAGTTTGGATAAAACGGGGTGTAGATGACCATGCCTTTTGTACTGTGTGCCGTTCAATGAATTTTACAAATGCTGGTGGAACATTCATATTTAAAGAAATCTAAAAATTAATACCATTAAGTCATGCTGTGGTCGAACGCGTATTTTTTGTGATGACTGTGGTAAAATGCAAATTGCGAAATTGAATGAAGACAGAATTGCCAGACGCAATACTTCGACTTAGAGCTAATTTTGGTAATGAAAATATTTGTTGTAAACATTTTAATCCTTCAGACGACCTTTTGCATATTCTACCGGGTGATTACAAATGCTTTTCCATCAAATTGTCTTTGAAATATTTGTTGTATGAATAATATGTTAGTGGCACTGTAAGTCTATCTCAAATTCAAGGTTAGCTAAACCTAACCTGCTAACCTCGAATTTGACATAGACTTAAGTGCCAGCAACATATTCATACAATAAATATTTCAAAGGCAACTTAATGGAAAAGCATTTATAATCACCCGGTATATGCAAATCAGAAGATGATACAAATGAGGAAGAACTCTTAAATACATTAACAGAAGAAATTCAAGGAATAATTTAATACTGTTTACCATAATGTTTTCCTTATTACGTAGTAGCAAAGAACATATAACATGTTATATGCTCTGTGGTAGTAGGTATAGTTTTATTGCATATTAACGATTATTGCATAAGTTGTAAGACGCATTTTTTTAAAATAAATAACTATTACATTAATTTACCGTTTTCGTTATTGAATTATTTCAGGAAATTATGAATTTAAAAAAAAATGTATCTAATTTAGTTGGCTATTTTTGGGCTACCTAGACATATAGAAAAGGCGATTCGGCAACGTGAAATACTGGCAACACTGATCTAACGTAATTGATGTCTAACGATTGTCAGCCTCCCCACCCCCCTATAATTTAAAGTTCTGATCTATAGTCTGTTCAATAAACGTAACAACACTAAAAGTGGCCTTTGATTTCCAAAATTTCATGAGTGTACTTCCAAATATTCATCTTTGTCTAGGAATGTACCTCCAAAAAGTTACTAAAACAAATAGGTTAAGGGTGTGACATTTACTTTCCGTCTGTCAAAATGTTATAATTATTAACTACTTTTAACGATATTACACAAATACTGTGTTAAATAATATTGACGTAACGTTTATTAATATGTAGGTATTTTATTAGATTTTATATAACGTTAGGTGGGAATATCTACTTTGACAGTGACAATGAGAAATATTAATTGTCATTTTTAAATTCGAATCTGCCTGTAACCAGGTGTAAAAACCTTTGCAAAACAAAATAAACAATCCCTAGCACAAAAATTCTATGCACATGCCAACTTTTAAAAAAAATTAAATGTTTTTGTGTTTACTGAATGCCCTATAAACAACCTTCTTTTTAAACAAATATGTTCGGTTTTGAAATCAGTCACTCCGTACATATACACATACCTAATTAATACTGCATGCATCAATATATTTCAGATTTTCAGAATGCAGTTATTCTAAAAACGTTGTTTTCGAACTTTGAAATTCCATATTTAAGTGTGTATATTGCTCATCTTCTTTCTTTTCCATTAGGTTTGCATCTGTTACTCACATTAGTTTATGGCGGTTCAGTCTGGTTCATAGGCTGTTGAGGTCCGACTGTCACTCCACGGGGGGGGGGGGGGGGGGGTAATTTTGTTCTTCTTCCATATAATACATTGATTATACTGATTTTTGTTTTCGCCATATACTTCTTCTTTGCCTTTCCCACCTTCTACTTGGAATGTCTCTCTTATATAACTGTTCCTTATTTTATCTTGTAACTGCTATCGTTTTTAATATCTTCATTTCATTTGTTTGCAATAAGTTTTTGTCTTGCTCTCAATGCCCATGTGTTTATTCTCCCACATGATGTTTCCCATGACCTCGGATATACAGGCAGCTTTGTAGACTCTGCTACCGTATATAAATCGCCAAAGCTTGTACTAATTTCCGCCCCTAAATATGTAAATTTCGTCACTTGTTCCATGGGCATGTTATCAATCATAAGTTTGCATCTAACGGGGTTCTTTTGCTATTGTAAGCCTCTTCGTTTGTTAGTATTGATTTTCATATTATATGTTTTAGCATATGAAGCCGAGTAGCGCAGTTGGTAAAGCGTTAAGCTTGCATTAAGCGTCCTCGGTTCGAATCCCAGGGTGGGTGGAATTTTTCCGCAGCCTTGGCGGTTAGTGATGGACAAAATCAAATGAATTTAACAATCGAGATATCCGAATGCGAGACAATGAATCATTCGGAACAATCGGATACGAATGAATCATTCGGAAAACAAATGAATATCTCGAATTCCGTCGAGGGCTGTGCTTAGCCGAATGCGGGCATTCAAAATACGAGAATTATTTGCGCCACCGAAATAATTTTCAGCTGCAATCTGTGTTTCTTTTCAGGTTTAAGCCGTTGAGCGTCATAAAATATAAATGCGGCAATTCAAGTCTCCAGTTACGCCGTTACGGTTATTGTTAAATAACTCAATTAATAGTTTTGTCTTCAATTTTGTCATTTTAAACTGGCATTATTATTATTATCTCTATAGTAGCAACCATAAGTAACTGTTTATAATGTTTATATGCTAGCGTGTGGTTCTAAAATCGCTAGTGAATTAATAGTAGATTGTTCTACAAGTTAAGAAAAGTGAGAGTTTTCTAGCGAATGTAACAGTTTTACGTGAGCATGGAAGAATCACTTTCCCAATGTGTTGAACATGAAATTTTTCGTGTATGAGAGAAATAATTCTTTTGAAATCATTTTGGTCAAAGTATGGAAGTGCAATGTTTACTGTACTGTAAATTATAAATAACCATTATACATTATAGACCTAACTTGAAAATGTATGAATGTTTAAATTTAAACTGCAGTATCCTATAGCAGCTACATTGCGTATTCGGTTACTTATTTAAATTTTTTGTTAAAATATTGTTTTAAATAAAAACCCCGGATAATCCGTCGGCAAGCGGCACACCGGCAGCCGAGAGCGAGCGCCGACAGCCGACCATCGATCACTCGGACAAACTTGTATCAGAATGCGAGAAATCGCAGTCCAAACAAGATAATCGGTTGAACGACTATCGGAGTTCCGACGTTCCGAGCATCCGATTGTTCCGAGTAATCCGAGAGATTTTTTCATTCGAAATATTTTCAGGAACAATCGGAATATCTCGGAAAGCGGAAACTTTTCATTCGGACTCGCCCATCACTATTGGCGATCGGTATTGGATTAGGTGAGACCATTCACAGTTGGGCACCAAATTAACTGTGCTCTACTCAGAACCACAGACCTAAGAGATAGAATAACAAGGTCAACACATCACCAAGACACAAACTTACCACAATGGTTGCTACGCAAGCACAAAAGGCGCGCTCCAACTTTGCAACCTAAAACCGGGCGAGGTTGAGCGTTGCACCGCTACATTCTAAAGTGTATAAAACACAAGCCTCTACATCGCAGAGTAAAATGAGGTTACCGATTATACATACATACATGTTTCAGCATATGTTTTAAATGTATAAAAAAGTCTTTGTAAATCATCTTCGATTTTTGATATAGGTAACTGCTGCATCATCAGCTTACGCTAATATTTTTATTTGTTCGGCGCCCATCCGATATCCCTTGGCTACTTGTTTAACATCAACGATTATTGTTTAGCGTAAGAAGAAAGGCTCTTTCAACACGAGCTAATTTAAACTGTTTTGTTGTTTTAAATACATATAGATTAATTTTCCTTTATGTCTTTATTTACTGTGAATTAATTTGTTCAGAATAAATTGTTTATTGTATTCTTCAGAATGACTTGTAAGCTGTGAGTTACCTTCTTTACGATAAAGGAAGTATTGGATTCGCCCCAAAAATTCGAAATTAAGTTTTTAACAGATGTTCACGTTTAGAGTCCCCTTCACCCAAAAAACATGTTTTTGTTCAATGGTCTGTCTGTGTGTGTCTGTCTGCGTGTGAACAGAATCTCTCAAAAACGAAAAGAGGTATGCCGTTGAAACTTCATATATTCATTTTGTGTATATGGTGTTTACTCTTGTAATTTTTCAGTTTTTTTACGATATTTTCAAAAACTGCTCTAACGATTTTTTTCAAACTTTCTCGGATATGTTGCCCCAATTACGTTACGAGGGTCTGTAACAAAATGTGCCGACTAACACTTAGAAGGGGGAAGGGAGGTCCTTACAAACTTAATTAGGACAACGACCCGGTAAACGAAATAAAGATGTTAATTGCCAGACGCCACCACTTTACTAAATTGAGAAAAACACAGGTGGGCTCATCGAGAAAGTGAAAGCGATGGCCCCAACCTTTCTGATCCAACTTTAGCAGTGCTTGGGCATTTGCTTACAGCTACCTGAATCCCTTTACATCACAAAATACACATGCAAACGTCATAAATCTACTAAAGAAAAGCACAAGTGATTGAAAATGAACTATATTAACGTAAAACTATGTGTAAAACATAGCTGGAGCCTGTGGTTAGATAATATCACAAATCGTTAAAACCCCTCACCACATAAATATTTAACAACTGCTAAATACGTATTTCGACAGCCAAGCTGTCATCATCAGTAGCTACGAAACTTACACAGCGAAATGGCAACGATATGCTCGTGACCAAATCACAAATGGATGTGGGCGATTCCCGCGCATTTTACATTTTACTGTCTGACAAGGAGGGCGTAGCCGAGGGGCAATTAACATGGCCGACGGTTAATTTAACTTCAACAAATCATACAAGATGGAGGAAGGTATAGGTCTACCATCTTTGTTCAAAAGTGATATCGTCTAGCGGTGTAGTAAATGTTGTCAGTTAGTTCCTAAGCAGGAAGGAAGGAGTTGTCCAGAAGCGCCACTGGTTCGACGCGATTCAACCCAAAAGACCTACAGCTGTTGGCTGCTGTTGGTGGAAATCTATACATCACATCATTTCCCATAAAGCAATAAATAAAAATGTTTTTTACAATATATTACTATAATACGATTTCACATAAATATAAATAATTGTATAAAACTAACAGCTTCTGCATTATTTAAATTATGGTGATTTTGCAATGATCATGTATTGATCTCTTATTAGAAAAGAGAATCTGAAACAGATTTATATGTATAACTCATTTATTAAAAAACCTTGATTTAAAAAATTTACCTACGCAAAAGTTGAGCTAATGTTTTGAAATTAACATAAAGTTAAACGATTAAGCTTTATTGAGTTATTAAAGATAATAGATTTGTTTAATAATATGTGCTGTATCTTAATAATACAATGCCAGGTGTTGTATTATATTCAAAATTCGGATTCTTATGAAAATATCTGCCAACATTCCAAATTGTTGCCCGAGCAGTGACAGTTGCAATCTGAAAATCTATCATATTAGTAAAATATAACAAATAATGTAGGTATTGAAAGAGACTCACTTACCTGAGTTAGGATGGCAGATAGCAATCTGGACTAAAGTAGAAAAGAAATATGTGTTTAATTAGAAAAATCAGTCATAACCTAACAATATCAGATTTGAAAGGTTACGTTGGCAGCAGTTCTGCTAATTAAATCAAAGAGCGCTGTTACTTACAAGCAATTGGTCGCTATGGCGATGATTACAATTAAGGGTTGTTGGTAACAATAAGAAACGAATATTTTATTCAGCTAGACGAGTTTTTGTTAGTCTTCCCTCCTTTGAATTTAGTTGTTTGCGCGATTATTGAGTGTAAAATATGCACTTATTTGTAAAAATTTTAACTTAGAGCTTCATATTATTAACCACGCATTGTGGAGTGATATAAACTCGCGTAAAAACGAATTAAAACAATGCTTGGAACCAGTTGTCGAACTTATTGTATATTAAAGAAATCTAAAGCCGTTTACTGAGCAGCCAAGGTCAATATTGGAACATCAGGACCGAAGTCAGCCAATTTGGCCAGCTGTAGGCATTTTAGAAAAGTTGCAGTTTCGCTAGGAAGCGTAAATCTCGCTGAGAGGATCAACAACACAGAAAGCAGCATCGTATCGAATCGTTAGTGGGGTAAATACTTTCTGTATAAAAACGACGTAAAATGGTAGACTTCAGACCAATTTAATTTAATAAATGCATTTTTATTGATAAAATTTGTATAGTTATTGTTAAATTTTACATGTATCAATTGTTTTGATGTTTTGTAAGCGTCAGTAACTAAGAGTAACAGCTATTTTCTAAGGAGTCCTTTACAATACTTTATTTTAAAACCAAGACAATTTTATTTGTTGAATAAAAAAAAATTACGGTAGCCGGTAGACACTCCTCTACAATCACAGTAAAGGACATGTCTGCTTCAGGGAAGCGACCCTGCCCACGGGAGCCTCGATTCTCCTCTACCTCCACAACCAAGAGGAAATCGTGTCCCCCACCTTAATCCTAAATCCTACCCACGATCTATTTTATCCTTCCTATATCACCCACTCGCCAACACGCTCGGCAAGCGTGGCGTTTTAAATGCCATAAACCTTTCTTAGTATTTATGCAGAAATGTCGAATTTTAAAATAAAATCCCAGGTGAGTAGTGTAGAATACACGAAGTCTCACACTGATGCTAGATCAGTCTGCCTCAATTCGGATTCTGGGAGAGGCAAAAATTCGATTAACTCGATTAAACTAAATCGACAAAAGTCTACTAAAACAAAAATCCAAGTAGCAACATACAACATCAGAACTATGAGTGCACTGGACTACCTCATTAAACTAGAGGAAGAACTCAAACATATTAAATGGGACATCAAGAATAACACACTGGCGACCAAGACAAACAAAGCGCAGTGTAGGCAGACTACAGAAACGATGGCTAGATGACATAAAAAAACTAGCAGGAAAGAGATGGTTTCAAATAGCACAGGACAGAGAAGCATGGAAACATATAAAAGAGGCCTATGTCCAGGAGTGGACAGAAAACGGCTGAGGAAGAAGAAGAAGAAGAAAGAAGAATAAAAATTAAGAAACGGCATAGCGACTAGATTGGGACTCAAACATGCTAGTTTGGTGGGAGCCGGAGAGTAGGGATGCGTGACTTTAGCAGCGCGGCGAAGCTTGCGCAACTGGCAGGTGTCACACCTGCATGATACTGGATTATCAGCAGGATCTCTCCGGAATTCGTAGAGTTTTTCCTACACTCCGCGTGGCTCCAAATGTTGGCGCGTCACACATTGTTGTGGCGTGATAGCGCCTACAAATAGATAACGTAATTAAAATGTTCGAAAACAAGTTGGAGGCACACGAAACGTCACAATATTTGAGTGTATTCAGATAACTCGTATTGCATTAACTTAATTTATAATGGTAGGTTCTTCTGGGTTATGCCGTGGTCGTCAATTTGAACTTGACGTTTCGCTGCTCATGCTGTCAGCTTCTTCAGAAGTTTTCTAAAGACTGATGTTGGTGCATTTTGCTCCGTGTTATACACCGAGGAGTCCTTACGGTTAGCTGCTCATGTAGATCTTGTATGTTATCCGGATTTGTCGTTTTTCCTCTTGGTTGCTCACGTGAAACTTGTTTATGAATGGATTGGTTTTGCAGAGCCACCTTCCATGTGTTACTAAGGCGATAGCCGTCTTTTCGATTGAAATTGTTTGGATTTTTAATAATTTCTAGGGATTCCCGAATAACACGAGGAAAGTATGTTTTAGTTCTGGCTAGTATGTTTACGGAGTCGAAATTTATGCTGTGGTCCCCTGGTTCTAATAAGTGTTCTCCGATGGCTGATTTTTGTATGTTTCCAAGTCGTGTGTGGCTCTGGTGTTCTTTTATTCGACATTCGATGCTTCTTCCCGTTTGTCCGATGTAAGATTTGCCACGAGTACATTGGAGCTGGTAAACGCTTTCTGTCTGTAGTTTGGGCAAAGAATCTTTGTTGGAGGGGATCAATTGTTCGACCTTTCTTATTGTACCATAGCGGACTCCAATGTTCTTTTTATCTAATACCTTTCTTATTCTGTCGGTTACTCCGGCGATGAAAAAAAGGCACGCGTAATTAATAGGTTTAAGTTTAGGTTCTTTCGGTTTTATGGTGTATTAGCACGATTTCTTGATGTCTCGTCGACTGTAGCCATTCCTGAGTAAAGCTTCTTCCACCTGACTCAATTCTTGTGGTTTACTGTCCTCGTCACAGATAGCGTTGACCCGATGAATAAGAGTCTTGATCAATGATCGCTTTTGTTGGGGATGATGATGAGACGAAGCAGGCAGATAGCAGTCGGTGTGAGTCTTCTTTCGATATACTGTATGGCTTAATCTGTTGTTAGCGGTTCGTTTCACTAACACGACCATGTTCTTCATTTTCCATAGTGAATCTTATTTTAGCATGGTGGTTGTTTAAATGGCCAAAAAAGCTTCAAGAGCTACTTTTTCATGGGGTCATATAACGAAAGTGTCGTCGACGTAGCGGAACCAGCATTTAGGTTTGAGATGGCTGGAGTGAATAGCTTCATCTTCAAAGACTTCCATAAATATGTTAGCAGTGACTGGAGATAACGGGGATAGAGGTTCCTTCTTTTTGCTCGTAGTATATTCCTTCCCAAAGAAAGTAGGTCGTCGTGAGGCATATCCTTACCAACTCTGGAATGTCTTCTCGAAGTCCTTGAGAAACGAAGCATTGTTGTATAAGATTTACTGAATCTTCTACTGGTACATTGGGGAACAGGGATTCCACATCGAAACTGACCAACATGTTCTGGTCCGTTACTTCCAACTCAGCCAATATTTCCACGAAATGCTCAGAGTTCTTCACGTAGGATTCTGTTCTGCCTACGTATGTTGTAATACGTTAGCGAGGTATCTGGCTAGTTCATACGTAGGAGATCCGCAAGTACTAACAATTGGCCTGACTGGAACTTCTGGTTTGTGGATCTTCGGAAGTCCGTAACATCTGGGCGGTCTAGTATCTCTAGGCAGTAGTCGTCGATGTTCGGACTCTGGTATTAGTAAGCGTTTGATAGCTCCTCTAACCTGGCGTTCTATCCTCGATGTGGGGTCTTTCTTCAGTGTTACGTACTGTTCATCGTTCAGTAGTGATTGAATTTTGTTCCGGTAGTTCTTTCTATTCATCACTACAGTGGCATTGCCTTTGTCAACGCGTAGAACTGCAATGTCTGGATTGTTTCGGATTTCCTTTAGAGCTTGTGTTTCGGCTCTGGTGACGTTCCTCGTTGGTGGTTTAGCACGCTTTAATATACGACAGGTGTCGTGTTTTACTTCCTCGGCTTCCTCAACTGGGAGTTTGCGAATAGCACTCTCAATTTCAGCGATCACTTCTTCATTAGGTATGTGGGATGGAGTGATGGCAAAATTCAATCCTTTTGCCAAAATCGAGGTACAGTTCTTAGAGATGGGTTGGAGCTGGGCTGCTGAGCTTAAAATTGCGAGTTCGTAACTGGTACCAATGCGTTTTTTTAAATAATTATTGAAAGATTCGGATACAAATTTTTAGCTGTTTGTCACATTTCTGTCCCCATACTGAAATCACCGCTTTTACAAATTATGAAGACTAAATTAATGTGTCTTAAGGAGCAAAAACCACGGCATTCCAATGCTGTGCCGAAGTACCGAAAAGACGCTTATCCCTTCTTATCTTGTTTCAACAGATTCTTGTATCGGTGGTCTATGCGTGTTTGATCTAGTTCTTTCTCTATTGCCCAGTGTTCTAAAGAGTTGAAGGCTTTCTTATAGTCCACTAAAGCGTGTGTAATGGGAAATTGGATTATATTGATTTCTTTGTTAGCTATTAGTATCTTTGTTGTTAGTGCTATATTATTTTTGAAATGCTGCGTGCTCTACAGGTTGGTAACAGTCTCGAGTTTTTTTATAAAGGTACTATCTTCTTGTTCTAGGCGGTTATTAAATCAGTGCCTCAGCTTTGGTATCGCGATGTCTCTTGTGCTCCCTTGATAATTTCGACTATAATGTCATCCTCATCTAGTACTTCATTGATTTTTAAGGAGGTTAGGGTAAATGTAATTTCTTCTTCGCTTGTTTCCGGGATATTTTCTGAACCCGCATTAACTATTTTGTATTTTACTTTTGATAGAGTTCAGTTTGTTCGTGTGGCATATAAGCCTCTCTCGGGTTCTTGGTTTTCCACGTTTTTTCTTCCTTCCGTCTCAACACAGTTATTTTTTTATGTTGTCGGAAAAAGTTTTTTTACGTTCATTTTTGTCAGACCAGAACATCTTCTCCAATAATTATATTTCATTGTGTTGATCCCTTTTTTAAAATGTTGATTTATAGTACCGATTTTAGCTCCATATGTGACGCAGCCGTGTAGCTCTCTATAAGTGGCTTAAACATTTGAATTTTTAGTGCCTTTCTAATTTCCCCACTCCGGAGCAAAGCATTTAGTTCGCCTTTTATGGCTCCACCTTTACAAAGTCTATCTAGTAGGTATGTTTCTATCATCTCTTCTTTGTAAAATTTTGATTTTCTTTTTCAATTATGTAATAAAGGACTTCCGGGATTGGATTGTGTCATTATTGAGGTCTAAGAACTCAACTTGTCGCCTACTTTCGTAAGAGACTTCATCAGGAGGAAAAGCAAAAGAGCACGGTAACTGAACGTGTAAACAACGCCAGAAGCGAAACTCTTTTGCAAAAAAAAAAATAGATAGAAGAGCACGGTAACTCAAAGTATAAACTACGCCAGCGAAACTCTTCTAACGATCGGAAGGAGAAAGGCGAGAATTTATAGGCAAGTGCTGTCGCGGTTGAGTGACGGTGGGCGGGGCTTTGAAATTAGCAATTTCCACATAGAAGGAAGGGGAAATCCTTCGTCCCGATTGAGATTATTAGGGTGTTTGTAAATCTCAATAGCTTCGCAAATCTTTCTGCTAAAGAATAATGGGGATTTTCAGATAATAGACGTTTCATCAAAAAGGATCTTATGGCCGATATGGCGTTGGTATTTAGCGATAGCTGATAATGAAACGACACCCGATTTCACACAGCGCTGGCATTCAGAGATACGAGTTTTTACTGACCGTCCTGTTGCGCCAGGGCGGCAAGGGACTCTATAAACACCTTTACACGACATTGTGTTTAATTTATCTTTACTGAAGGAAGAACCTGTGAGGTTTTGCTCGGGGGTTTGAATACTGTTTTAATGTTTTGTTTTCAAAGAAACCTTCCTACGCGGTGGGTGACTTGATGGATATTGGAAAGAAAGGCTATTGGGAGGATCGGCTTTTGGAGGTTTTGGTGGCTGTGGATGAAGATGGCGATTGATGGCAGACTGTATATCCCTAGCACGGTAACCGTTGTTTCTAAGAGCTTGAACAACAGTGGTTCCGGTTCCGAATATGGTTTAATTCAGCGTGAACATTATCGGCATGGGATATGGAAACAGCCCAGTGTATAAGCGAATTGATAACGGAAACTTTTTGTGTAGAATGATGATGGGAATCGGCATGTAGATAGCGATCGGTGTGAGTGCGTTTGCGATATACAGAATGACCAAGTTTGCCACCGGGTTGGCGAGAAACCTATACATCTAAGAAAGGAAGGGTAAGGTTAATGTCTGAATGTTTACTATTGAAATGGTTTAAGAAGACGCGTAGTGTCTTTACCATTTGGCCAAAAAATAAAGGTATCTTCAACGTATCGAAACCAAACCTTGGGTTTCAATTGTGAAGATTCCAGAGCTATGAAAAACTTCCATAAAGATATTGGCAAAGACAGGTGAAAGAGAAAAACCCATAACCGCACCAGAGATTTGTTTAAAGAACTGGCCTTGGAATGGGAAATAAGTAGAAGAGAGACAGTTTTCTATAAGGGCAGACAGACTTGAAGACGACGTCTCCCCATTTTCTGATAACAAGTGTTGGATTCTGAGATTATAATTATGGAATCGGGAATAGGAACTTTAGTAAAAAGAGAAGCGCCATCGAAACTCACAACGAAATGGGTTGAATTGCGAACATACGATGGAGACTTCAGACTTACCAGTGAACATTCTGAGGATAGTGGTTATGTATTTTGCTAATAAGTAAGAATGGGATACTGACAATAAGCCTGAGGAAAATGTCTTGTTTATGAATTTTGAGAAGACCACAGAGCCGAGGAGGCTTTGAAGCGTGAGGAATCGCCTCCGTTGAAGTTAGTTTACACGTGGAGTTACCCCTTCTCTTGCAAAAGAGTTTTGCCTCTGGTGTGGTTTACACGTTGAGCTACCGTGCTCTTTTGGTTTTCCTTCTGATGAACCCCTTACAAAAGTGGGTGAAACGTGAGAGTTTTTCGACCTCAATAATGACACGGTCCAACCCCGGAAGTCGTTTGTTACGTAATAACAATGGCCGTGAAGGTCTCCGAAATCATCTTTCTTTCAATTGACATACATTGCGTCTTCTCCGTATCAATTTCGAATTCCCATTCTTTGTATTCATCGATTAGTGGCATAACTGGTACTCAAAATAAGAATATTAAGGCAAATATACCGTAGAACACGGTCGCACCCCTGATGACTTACAGCCCCTTAAAAGCTAAGACGAAAAAACTGGTGTGATACACGCACACAACTTCCTTTTACAGTGATCTTATAATTAGCCAAAAATTTGATTTTTAATTTTTAAGCATTTGTCAAAAATTTTCAAAAATTACGAATTCTACAAAAACGGTACAATATAGAGCGTTAGGTAAAAAGACAAATTTTCTCTAGAATTTTAAGCTGAATTCAAAAATCTAATAATATAATAAAATAATAGAAAAAAAACAAAAGAAACCCAATTTAGAAGTATTCAACTGGAAAATCACCTATCTCACACCAATACACATTAAAAATGTAATAAAAATGTGAAGTTTGAAAAAAATCGTTAGTCATTTTAAAAAAAATCGAAGATTGAGATATTCTGTTCACAGACACATAGACAGACACACAGAACTTTCGTTGCAAGTGAAAGCTTTGAAACATTTTTTTTTAAATACCAAAGGAAAACAAAATTATTTTTTAGAGCGGTCACTCTGTATATATTAGGTCCAAAATATGCCTATTTTCGTCAAGGGTAAAAATCTTGTTAGTTAAGCCAAAAATAAGCTGAATTTTCTTAAGGTGCTCACCCTATATATATATTTTACCGGAAGTACATTCGGTTTTGTGACAGGTAGACATCTAATCCTCATGCAAAATATCGTCGTTTTTGAACTATACCGCCAACAGACGGACAGACATACAGACGGGCAGACAGACAGATGGACAGACAGACGCACGGACAGACGGACAGACAGACAGACAGGCGGAATTGAGAAAATCTGTTTTTCGTCATCCAGGGACACTGAAACGTGAAGATCTGAAGAAATCTCGGAAGGTGATTTTTTCACGATTACAATAATTTCTTGGCCTTATGATGCGAGGGGAGTAAAAATACTCGAAAAATCGTGTTATATATGAGTTCAATGTTTGTTTTAACGCTTCTGTTTTTAGGGTAGTTATTTAGTTGTCAAATTCTAAAAATTTCTAAAAAATTATATGATACACAGTGAGACAAAATATTGCAGAAATATCGAAGAAATGGTGTTTTCTGCAATATTGTGTTTTGCCCTATATCATTAAATAGCATATTGTAATACAAGTATGGAAAAAACCTCATTGGAAAACGCATGTGAAACACAACACGAGTGTTCCATTCCCATAAGTATTCCAATGATAAAACATACTATTTTTCCTACGACGGATTCGCACTCTGCACGAAATTTAATTATTCAGTTTCGACGTTTGTAAGAAGAAAATGACATTTGTCAAAAGACAAATGACATTTGTCAGTTTTAGCCAATTAGATCATGATTGCATGGCATGAGAGTGCAGTAAATATCGATATTAGAGCGCAGAAAGTGTTGACATAAGAGTACAGAAAGTCATTTCTGCACCAAAGTAGGAAATTGTATATTACATACAGAGGTGGAAAGTGGTTCATTACTGTTAAAAGATTAAGTAGTTAACCGAGAAGCGAAACATTAATTTTCAAAGCCTACCGTTAGCTGAGAATGTTAAACTAAAAAAACTTGCACTACTCACACCGGTATTAAATTTCAACCTGCAGAAAAAAGTCGAAACTCGTAATTTTACGCATTTTGCTGTGGACATTTACTGGAAAAACAAATTGATTTGTGGATGTAATGCATTAATTGCTCTGTTTCGTTTTCCATTATTAAATACATTACTATCGTGTTTCGTTTTTTAACACTTATGTAGATTTTTGTTGTGCTTGAATACTTTTGGCTCTGTGCATATGACGCCTCTACCACAAAATATATCTTCGTCCGTTATATGTTCAATATCAGCCTAATACCGTTAAATACTATTCAAAATGATAAGTGAGTGAAAAGAAAGTAACAAAAAATCAAATTCGACAGTGATTAATAGAAAAGTGACATTTAAATAATTAAAATAAGATCTAGTTACGACATTTGATTTTTTAGTTTTTTTATAGTTTACTATAGATAAACAGAGAAGGAGTTGTGACTTAGTGTATTTTCACAACGTATTGTACAGGGTGTTCCATTTTCGATGGGATTAAATGGAAATCTTCGTTATCTCCGCTGTCAGTGTCACAAACATATGATGGCAGTACCTGTGTCTACAGACAGAGGTAGAGTGCCTTAGAACTTGAGTATCTATAGACTTCGCTGCAGATATAACTTCAAAGCCCAATAACGCAAAAACGGTTTCTCGTATGAAAAACCTTGAGACCTTTCTTGTGGAGAATTTTTCAAAGTTTATACTGGTGTAGAAGAGCTTATGGCTTAAAGCCGATACGAATAGATATAAGTGAACAACCAATTTTTATATAACAAACGACTTCTAGCATTGGACCGTGTCATTATTGAGGTCGAAGAACTCAACGTTGAGTTACCGTGCTCTTTTGCTTTTCCTCCTGATGAATCCCCTTACAAAAGTGGGCGAAATTTTGACTTCTTTGACCTCAATAATGACAGGGTCCAATCCCGGAAGTCGTTTGTTACATAATGACAATGAGCGTGAAAGTCTCCGAAATTCTTCCACGAGCTTTTTTATATATAGACCTACCGACTACCGTTGCCCCCCGGAACCGCTCACGCATTACTTTAGGGGGCGCGGGCGTCACTTAAACCTAAACCCTAATTAAGTGAAAATCTAGACCGCCCGTGCCGGGAGTTGAACTCTCAACCGCTCCATGTTTTCACTATGACCTCGGCTGCAACGTATTCTTTCACGACCTGTCAAACTTTAAACACACAACTTATCGATGGAGACTTTTCACGTTTTATTTAGGATATAAGGTAAGTTCTTGCCAAAATTCACTTTGGATGCAGTGTGTAGCACGAGAGATTTTGAGGCGGAAAATTTACGAGATACATTTTTTCAAAGCAAAACAGTTTGACAGAAAATCGTAAAAGTTTATTCAGGCTAGTTTACATGCACGAGAGATAGTAGGCATGATTATTTCCTGAATGAATAGATAAAATTCGCTTGCTACCTATGATAATGATGTGAAAATAATTCAGAAGCGATTATTTTATTTTATTATGACACATTTTTAACCGCGGATAAAAATTTTGACCTTTAAATTTGTATCATTATTAAACTGTTCGAAACCATAATAAGTACGCATTATTATAGCTATAATATTCCAAGTACATGTCAAATTGTTGACAATGTTTTCAAATGCACGAAAAAGCGTAGCACTTGAGCGCATTTGGAACAATTAGGCAATTTGATAGGCATAAGGGATATTCGATTTCCTGAAAAGTAAAACGTGAACGCAAATAACTATTTTTAAATGTCTTGACAATTTGCACTAGTGCAAAATTATCGATGTTATTCGCATGTGATTGGAAATTTTTAAATTTTAGCTCTCTGATTAGCCAAACATTTTTTAAGGAAATAGTCAGTAATAATACACTTCTTTCGACTAATGTTCCTGAACTATAAGCAAATATTGCAATTGCACTTGACTAATACTCACGAAATTGTTCTGTACCCTCAACCATCCAACGTCTACTAACAGATAGTAGGAATTTTTCATCTTGTTTTAATAAAAGCTTCCAGTCGTTCCTATTCTAAACATACTGTTTCTAATAAAATTATACAGGTACCTAGTAGTTAAACCAGTTGTCAATAATATTTGCTTAAAAGATACAAACGAAATTGCAAAAATTGCCACCAAATAACAAACCTTTATTAATCAGTAAAATATTTAAAAAATAAAACAAGTTAGTGTATTTCACTTTGACACAACTGAATGTCACTTTTTTGCAGAACAACGACGAGGCAGTAAATATTACCACTAGAGGGCACCAGTTACGAGGACAAATCCAAAGCCGACTGCATCTATCGTTACAGGTGACAAGACTTGTCTCTATAGCTGTCGTCGGCGAATCTGTAAATATGCCTAAATATTAAAAAAATGAAGCGGTGCGAGCTTACAGGGACTTGTCACTATGAATGTAATTGGGTCGTTTAAATTTAAACAAATCGCGCTGTTGTTTAGTGCCAGTCACCATACACAGATAGCGCCACCAGTACGGACCCGTTCTCGCTTTTCAGGTGTTGTCAATTGCCTTGTAAGACAAAGCGGTTTACGTTGTTTCCCAGTGTTTCCCTTAACACATAATTTGCCTGTAAAACGGAGGCTGATAGGAACGTGTGGGAGCAACATCGGCCCGACCAAACCTAGCCGACGGCAAAATTCGAAGTGGCCCAAGCCGCACGAGAGCAACCTCAATAAATTTGCTAAATTCTGGTTGATGACGACCTGGCGGCGCTACGTCGGCGCAGGCGGCGCACGCAGCTGACGAAGAGGCCGCGAGACCGTGCGTCGCAGCTCGGCGGGCGCGCTTGGGCCGCAAAAGCATTTTTAGTTGCGCTTATGCAGGCGCTTGAGTTGGTGGAGCTGTGCAGTTCGTGGCGAAATCTCACGAAAACTTACGCAGCCTTCGCGGAGAGCAGCCCAGGATGGCGGAGTTTCCCTCCCCGGGAAAGCGGCAGTCCTCCAGGCAGCTGGTAAGCGTCGTTTCCGCCGGCGCGGCCGCGGGGCGCCATCGCGACGGTATCGCCAGCACGTAAACAGAGCTCGGCGAGGCCGCCATGCCTCTATTACATGCCGATCTGCAGACCAACACCTGGGGCTTCGGGGGCCCCCGTTTTACACCCGCCTCGCACGCCACGCGCCACCGTTCGAATCCGCGATTTTCGTTTGTTTACCTATCACGGTGGCTAGGCAGTGCACGGCCTACTCGGTGCTGGACCTCCCAATTTTTAATCCCAGTGGCCGCTGGCTGCGCTTAATACAGGGTGTTACGTAAAAATGTAATTTAAAGCGTGTACTAAATTTAAAGGCTGATGTTTTTCCGCAAGACCAGGTGCCCAACCGGTAGCAAAGAAAGGTAAAAGTTTTGCAAGAAGCAAGGGCATTGTTTATGTTTACGTTGCTGCAGTTCTTTGAAAGAAAAAATCGACGAGTGGGCAGTTGTGTTGTGCTGTTCAGCTGTTATTTTAACCACCACCAATTAGTAATGCTGAAGTGTAGGAAGATTTAGTACAGTGCGACCATAAAAATGTTTGGACAGGGTGAATGTGGATTTTTAACAGCACGTCTTAGCATGTGCCCCAAACAATGTAATCAGCTGTTGCTATTTTGTTTTAATAATCGCACATTTTTACCTAAATTCCTTAATTGAATTCAAGCATAAATGTTATAGTTCAGTTCATTAGTATCGACCGAAATGATGTTTTAATTAAAAAAGTACCTCTCTTTTCTATGCTAGAGCCATTTTAATAACACGAGTTGATTTGACAGGTATCAAATTGACAGATCAAAGACAGATTCTGTTTTCCATAGCACCCTTTGTTCAAAATGTTTTTTAAGACGCTACCCCTAAAATGTAACACTAGAAAAATGTCTAGAGGAAAATTCAAATTTCGTGGCGAAAATGGAAGCTATTTAATGCTATAAAAAAATGAGGCGTGGTCACTATGTGACTTTCTCGTACGGCTTGTAAATTTTCTTACAAAAACTTTTAAAACAAAACTTAATATTTACATAATACATACTTACATGTCTGATAGTTTCGAAGAATTTAATTTTTATCTCACAATTTTGTGATTTTTTTCAAAAACTACCTACAAAAAAACTTTTGACAGAAGTTGTAGATAATTGCATAATATATGATTTAGCTCTAAAGAATTTTATGAACATCAAACAATTACAAAAATTTACTGGAAAATGGAAAACAACATAAGAGTAAAGTACCAATTCCGATTGGCCGATTTTAGCCAAAAATGATTGGGGTCTCCGTATTTGTTTGAGTAATCATGAAAATTTTCGTACTACAGATTTTTGCGGAAATATCCGTATCGTGTCTTCCGATTCAGAAAAAGTTGTTTTTGAAGCGATGTTTGAATCTGTTAGCCTGTTCTCTCTACATCGCAAACGGTTTAATAGATCGACATAAAAATACATGCAATGTTTTAATGTAAATTCGAAGATCCCAGTAATTTTTGGTTAAAATTGCCCAACCGGAAGTGGTACTTTGCGCTCCGTATTCTGGGAAATGTTTGTACTTACGTAGTTAGAAAAAAATACAATTCCTTGGAATAAAAACATATACATATTATGCAATTTTCTACGGCTATTTGTTTAAAAAGTTTTGTTTTTTGTAAAAAGTACCTATAGTTTTTGAAACAATCGCAAAATAATTGTTTTTATAAAAATTATCTCAAAATTTTAATCGTTAATTGTGCGATAAAACTAAAATTTTATAGAACTTCGTCATATATTCTGCAATTATCCACAACTCTTGTTTGAAAAGTTTTGTTTTTATAAAAAGTGTAGTTTTGAAAAAATCATAATTAAATTTACATTTATTTAATTGTTAAATAAAAATAAACTTATTTAGAAATTAGAACATCATATGTGTAAGTATGTATTTACAACTTTTGTTTAAAATAGCTATTTATGCAACAAGTGCTAAAAGTCGAGGTTTATGCACGACACATGAAAATTATGAAACGAAGCCGAAGGCTGAGTTTCATAACATGTCTCGTGCATAAACGACTTTTAGCACACGTGGCATACAATATTTTATCTACGACCTTAATTTTACTGTTATTAATCCATAAATATCGATTTAACAAAGGTTTGCATCTACGACACTTCGAATTTATGTCATAATAAACAGTAGGCCATGCCGCGCGGGCGAATGTTTGCGAAGCCAGTACTGTCAAGGTCAGTTACGAAATGTAATTATTAATACTCCACATCTGACTGTATTCGTTACATAACGCTTTAATTATTTCAAAAACACGTTACTTGTAACGTAAGAAGCAACTAGAATAACTTTACAATTTCACTTCCAGTTCGAAATTGTAGTTTTATAACCTCACTTCACTTTTAGCACATGTGCTAAAAGTAAACAGCTGATTTCTTTAACCACGCTAAACTATAAAAGGTCACTTTTAGTGAAACAAGCTAGCGCTAAAAGGCCTACTTTTAGTAGTGGTCGTAGATAAAGTTTCTTTTGTAAGTAGTTTTGTAAAAAAATGGCAAAATGCCATTTTTACAAGGATTTCCTGCCTAAAAATTAGTAATAGCAATATATAATTATTTTTTAAATATCACGTAATTGACTAACTTTTGCCCAAAAAGGTGTTTTTGCTAGCAGTAGAAGAAAGTCGTGTGGTGAGTGGTGACCACACTGTTTATTTTTTGCTTTCACTCCCTACGTAGTATGTACGTTAAGTAAAAAAAATCGAAATCGAGTTTTTTGCGGAAATAACCGTTGTGGTATCTTCTGATTCAAAAAAAATATGTCTTACCAGTTTGTGAGTCTGTGTCTTCCCTACAGCCCAGATGGTTTAATAGATGAACCGGAATCTTGATATCTGCATTTTTATTATAAATTCATTGATCCCAGTGTTTTTTGGTTAAAATTGGCCAACCGGAAGTGGTACTTTGCTCCGCTTTCTGGGAAATGTTTATACTTATGTAGTTGTTAGATGAAAATAAAATGTGTTACTATAAGACCATATACATATTATGCAATTATCTACGGCTATTTGTTTAAAAAGTTCTTTTTTTGTAAAAGTACCAATAGTTTTTGAAACAATCGCAAAATAAGTGTTTTTATAAAAATGTCATCAATTTTTATCTGTAATTGTGCGATAAAACTAAAATTCTATAGAACATCGTCATATATTATGTAATTATCCACAATTTTCGTTACAAAAACTGTGTTTTGAAAAAATCGCAAAATACAGTTTTTACAAAAATCTTAACATTTTTATATATACTTTTGTTGGAAAAGTTTTTTTGTAAAAAGTTTAGTTTTGAAAAAAATCGCAAAATTAAATTTACATTTATTTAATTGTTAATACATTGTTAATACATAAAAATAAACTTATTTAGAACATTATCATATATGTATTATGTATTTACAACTTTTGTTTAAAAAGTTTTATTGTGAGTAGTTTTGTAAAAAAAGGATTTCTTGCCTTAAAATTTATGGAAATATTTTCATCGTAATTGACTAACTTTTGTCCAAAAAGGTTTTTTTGCAAGCAGTAGAAGAAAGTCGTGTGGTAGGTAAAAAGGTGTCTGTCAGTTTGTGAGTCTGTCTGTGTCTTCCCTACATCCCAGATGGTTTAATAGATCCACCGGTAACTTTATATCTGCATTTTTATTATAAATTCATAGATCCCAGTGTTTTTTTTTGCTAAAATCGACCACCCGAAAGTGGTACTTGACTCTGTTTTTTTTTGCGTTTCCGGAAAAATGTTATATTGTTTGATAAAAATAAAATTCTTTAGAGCAAGATCATATAGTATACAGTTATCCACAACTTTTGCGCAAGAAGTGCAATTTTTGAAATAATCGCAAAATTAGATTTATACAAAAATGTTCAGATTTTTTATAATAAAATTGTTTAATAACAATAATATTCTTTAAAACAAATTTACATATTAAGCATTTATCTACAAATTTCGTTTAGAAACTTTTTTTAAAGAAATATTGTTTTTAAAAAACTGCAAAACTTAATTTTTAAATTTTTCTCACGATCATATACTCGTATTACGTATACGTAAATGTCGTAAATATGAACAACCTTTGTTTAAAACGAAAAAAATCATGATTAGCGTATCGGTGTAAATGTTTACTTTGTTCTACGAAATAAAATTCCAGATATTTTCGGAAATGTCCACTTTCGTGTGCCTTATGATTCAGAAAAAAGTTGTTTTCGAGGTGATGATATACAGTGAGGTCGTAAAGTTTGGAATAAATTCAGTATTTCCTAGCATGTACTTTTCCGGCTAAAACGCCCGGACCCGTCGATTTTTATTTTTATTTGAGCATTTTTTGAAATAAAATGCATACATACAGGGTCGTATATGATGTATGGCGTTATCGATGTTTTTTTTAATAGAAATCCCCTTTTTTTTATTACGGAATCTGAAAGAACGCATCTTTTTACTTACGGTAAGGTAATTTTTGGGTATAGGTCACATTACCAAAAATTAAGAAAAAAAAATTAAATTTGCAAAATACTAAATTTGATTTTAAGAAGTGTGATTTTAAGCTTTTATCAATGACAGCAATCAACAAAAACATATCGGTCGTCTTAGTTACTGTCAGGCAGACAACGGTGCACAATTTGTACATTAATTTAGTTGTTTTAGAAATTACTAAACTTATTGGAACTTTTAAATTTTTTCTTAATTTTTGATCAACAGATCTATACTCAAAAATCTGCTTACTGTAAGTAAAAAGATGCGTTCTTTCAGATTCCGTAATAAAAAAGGGGGTTTCCATTAAAAAAAAACATCGATAACGCCATACCTCATACACGGGACACCCTGTATGTATGCATTTTATTTCAAAAAAATGCTCAAATAAAAATAAAAATCGACGGGTCCGAGCGTTTTAGCCGGAAACGTACATGTTAGGAAATATTGAATTTATTTCAAACTTTACCTCACCGTATAGCATTACTAAATTTGATTTAAATTCCAAAGTATATTTCACACCATTGCAGTGACTGAACAAAATTCGAGTTATACCTACAAATCAACTACATCGATCTTGCTGTAGTACCTGGTGCATTCTTTCCAGGTCCATTATGAGCAAGCATTTTATCGTCGCCTTGACAGTAGGCATGCTAACTGGGTTCACCATAGCCTATTTAATTCTGTTGCCTTCCGAGTACTTGTTGCAATCGAGCGATCCACACATAAGCAGTCAGTTGGAGGGAGTGTCAGGACCATTACGTGATTCAAGCACCCACAGCAAGGATGAAATATTTCATCGTATGGAAGATTCCACTGTTGCTGATCAATTGGCTCAGCAAATCCGAATCCTCTGCTGGGTTATGACGGGCCCCAAAAATCATGAGAAAAAGGCAAGGCACGTTAAAAGTACTTGGGGAAAGCGGTGTAACGTGCTGTTGTTCATGAGTTCCGAAGAAGGTATGAATATGTCGATATTTTTTATCTAAAAATTAATATAACGCAGGTAAGATAGACCCTGTTATAGCTATGAAAAATTAAAATACGTGAAAGTCGATATTAAAAATTATGTTGATATAGTCATCGATGTTATCAATGTTTATTTATCTAGAATATATTTACATTTGTCAACATTTAAAAATATATTGATGTTTACCCAATCAAATGGATATCGTTATCGATATATACCTATACAAAATCGCAATACCAATAAAGATTCTTGCTGGGTAATGGATATTTGGCAAATAAATAATTTTTTATAACATCATTTTAATAGGTACATGTTGCAATATCCTTAATGGTAATATAAAAGAAACTATTAATTTAGGTTTTAGTTAATACATAATTCATTTATTTTAATATTTATAGTGGTTGTAAGTAAATATTCGTTTTCAAAACTAGACATTGTTTTAGATGTTATTTTGTTTTTTCAATAACAAATATTTCGAGTTAAAAAATTTGCAATCATTTGATTACAATTAGATATTTTTGGTATTCTAGCATGAGAATTTTCCTTTTAAAATTGTCTATTTTGTTTATTTTATAGCTATCGCTTTTTCTGTAGTATAATTATTATATTAATATTTATTTTCGAAAATGAATAAATTGATTCTTTATTTTATATTTAATGTAAAATATAATCATTCTGATGTTACAATATGATTTTATTATGTGTACTACATATATTAGTATTAATGTTTTGCGGTCTAGGAAAATGCACTGCCAACAATTCACCGAAACGCAATTCACCGTCACGAAAATTCATCGCCGCGATAAATCACCGCCACAGCAATTCATCACAACAAAAATTAAAACATTTCTTCTACGACTACTACTAAAAGTAGGCCTTTTAGCACTAACTTGTTTCACTAAAAATGTTTTATAAATCAGCGTGTTAAAAGTGAAATCAGCTGTTTACTTTTAGCCCATTTGCTAAAAGCAAACAGCTGGTGTTGAATTTAGAATTTTGAACTGGAAGTGAGGTTATAAAGTTATTCTAGTTACTTCTTTCGTTGGAGGTAAAGTGTTTTATCAAATAATTAAAGCATTGTGTAATAAATAAAGTCAAATGTGTACTATTATAATTACCTTTGATAACTAACTTTGACAGCTACCGGCTCTTTACTATGACATAAATTATAACTGTCATAAATGCAAACCTTTGTTAAATCGACATTTATGGATTAATAACAGTAACGTTTATGCACGAGACATCCATAAACATCCACTTTTAGCACTTATTGCACAAATAGCTATTATTAAAGTATATTCAATCAAAACCATCAAATAATACAATTTAGAACTTATTAATATAATGGGAACATTATCAAAGAATAAATATTATATAGCAAACTTAATAATACATATTATGGGCTACTCCTCTAACGCAGTGGTGCCCAACCTTTAACTTGGCGCGAGCAAATTTAGAATTAAATTTTTTTTAGCGAGACACAATTATGTATTACACTTTCAATATTTCAGTTATAAACATGTAATGCACAATCTATAAAAATGTGTGGTGCAATATGTTATAGAAAATGTGTAATTATGTACCCTCTATAGGTATTACTATTTCTGTCTGTTCAATAAACATAAAAACACAAAGTGGCCTTTGATTTTCAAAATTTCATGAGTGTTCTTCCAAAATTCATCTTTGTCTAGGAATGTACTTCCAAAACGTTACAAAAACAAATAGGTTAAGGATCTGACATTTACTTCTCATCTGTCATAAATGTTGTAATTAACTACTTTTAATGATATTACACAAATACGGTGTTGAATACTATTGACGTAGCATTTATTAATATGTATTTATAACACTTCAGGTGAGAATTTCTAAATAAATATATCTATTTTGACACTGACAATGAGAAATAGTAATTGTCATTTTTAAATTCAAATGTGCCTGTATGCAGGTGTGGAAACCTTTGCAAAACAAAATACAAAATCCCTAGTACAAAAATAATATGCACATGCCAACTTCAAAAAAATTAAAATGTGTTTGTGTTTACTGAATGCCCTAAGTAAAAATTCAATAAGATGTAAATTAAATACAGGAAAAGCGTATTTTAATGTGAAACCTGACACTGCATGTCTTCTACGAGTTTAATTTACTCTGGAGTTATGATAGGTACTGGAATATCAGTTATGATATTGTAATATCCTGTTTATTAATGTGTTTATCGCACGAAGGTATTTCCTGTAAACAATATATTGATAATTAAACTTATAAAAGGTGTATCTGTCTCCAGGGCAATTAATATCTAAATTAATTCTACCTAAACGGAGAGCATAGGACTCGATAATACCCACGCAAAGTAGAAGTTTTTATAGGGACTTACCTTGATGGATATATACAGGAAGGCTCACATGTGGAAGTGGCACGTCGATTGACCCGTGACTCCAGGAGCACAAAACGATAAACACGAGCGATTACACAAAACAACAAAAACGGGATCAGTTGACCGACCGTTCACCAACTCGTCTTAGGTTCATCTCTTGCTATGTGGGCCACTGACCCAACATTTAGGGGTGGCAGGAGAGGGGACAGTAAGCCCCATAACTCGACGTTCCACCAATAGTGGGTAAACTTACCGCTAGGTAGAATTACAAACTACACTAAATTTATGTACAGCTATTTACTTGTATTGAGAATTACTAATGAAATAAACTAAACTAACATGATTAAAAGCTAAATACCAAACATTCCGCCCACCAAAAAGGCCATGCATTTTTCTATCCGAGATCGGTGATGGTTACTGGGAGGGCAAAGGGCATAATTTAACCACCGGGCGCTGAAAGCTACCACTGGTCGTTTTAACCGTGGCTACTCGCACCACTCCATCCATACCAGGATGCACCTTTTCCACCCTGCCGATACGCCACTGCAGAGCCGGAGCGGAATTGTCTTTAATCAGAACTACTAGCCCCGGTTCCAGGTTTTTGGTGGGATTTAACCACTTCGAACGCTGTTGGAGTGTTTGTAAATACTCCGAATGCCATCGCTGCCAAAAATCCTGGTGCATGCGTTGGAGCAATTGCCATCGATCCAGACGATTGATTTTTAGATTGGTCAAATCTTCGTCTGGGACAGCGGAAAGTGGTTCGAGAGTTAAGAAATGCCCCGGTGTTAACACTGCAAGATCGTTGGGGTCTGCACTAAGCGAGCACAGGGGTCGAGAATTTAAGATAGCTTCGATCTGTACGAGTACCGTGAGAAATTCCTCGTAGGTCAGAATTTGATCGCCTATCACTCTAACCAGATGGGACTTCACTGACTTGATTCCTGCTTCCCATACCCCTCCCATGTGAGGGGCCGAAGGGGGGTTAAATGACCAGGAAATGTTTTCATACTCGACCGCGTCCTTAATGAATTTAATAAGTTTTCTATTGGCACCGATAAAATTAGTTCCGCAATCACTAAAAATGGAGGAACAACGGCCCCGCCGAGCGACGAACCTGCGCAACGCTGCCAGACATGCATCGGTTGATAATTCCGAAACTAATTCTAGATGCAGGCATTTAGTAGCAAAACATACAAACAAACATATGTAAGCCTTTTGTGGCGCAAGACCCCGACGTCTACCTAATCTGATGTGATATGGGCCACCCATATCAACTCCTACGACTGCGAATGGTTTAATTTGGGTAATCTGGGTAGCGGGAAGATTCCCCATTGGAGGTGTGACTGATTGGGGGTTAACGCGAAAACAGCGATTGCATTTCGAAACACAACGACGAACTGCGCTTTTAGCAGCTATGATCCAAACCTGTTGCCTCAATAAATAAAGTAACGTCTGAGGTCCGGGATGGAAATAATCTTCGTGGAATTGACTTATAATCAGCTCGGTCAGTTTGTGATTTTTGGGCAATAGAAAAGGGTGTTTACTGCCATAGGAAATATTAGCATGAGCTAAACGACCGCCCACCCTGACAATTCCTTCGCAATCAAGAAATGGAGCGAGTGTTCTAATTGGCTTGGAGCATTGTTGATTTAAAGTCAATCTTCGAATAGCATCACGAAACGATATGTGCTGAACATGTTTAATTAATAGATTTAGGGCCCTTTGTTGTTCACCTACAGTGATGGACCCGAATCGCCGTGTAGTAGCGTTGCGGCAGTTGTGCACGAACCGCATGCAATAGGAAATGATCCTTTTTATTTTCCGTAACGATGAAAATCGAGACAATAATTGATCGCAATTAAATGGATTAAATGGCTTATCGTTCACGGTTGTTGCCATCAACACAAGTTTGCGTTCTTCGCGTAAAACTGATTCCATGTCCAAGGAGTTTTGATCGTTTAGGGTAGGCCATTCGTCAGAGTTTTTTGAAAGCCAAGAAGGGCCGCTCCACCATAAGGGGTGGTTCAGCAATTCCCGAGGAAGAAGTCCCCCGGATGCGCAATCCGCGGGATTATCAGCGGAAGGAACGTGGCGCCAAGAAGATGCTGGCACGCGTTCTTGAATATAGCTAACGCGATTGCTAACAAATGTTTTCCACCGATGTGGAGACGAACGAAGCCATGATAAAACTATCGTAGAATCAGTCCACGCATAAATTGCGGCGAAGCTAACAAACGACGAGTAGGACGAGCAAATAAAAGAAATAAGTTTGGCTAGCAATTGCGCCCCACATTGAAAATCACAGTCTGTAGTCGAGACGATTATTTGGCGAAACATGTGCTTAATGTCGCTAGTTATTACTACATTATGAGCGCGAAAGTTTAATAACACAGAGACTATGTCTTGCTGCAACTTTGGCCCAGAATACAATGTGTCATTTAGCGATAAGCCATTTGAAGCTCTCGAACTGGCATCAAAAACAACACGAAATTTTGAATTCGTCACACAATGGTGTGGAATGTAATAACATTATCGGGACGAGGATCCGCCGATGCGAGGACCATATGCCCTGTATTAATGTATTCGTCCATAAAGTTGACGTATTCCCTTCTCAAAGAAGGATTGTGCATAAGGCGATTTTCGAGCAATTGCAGCCGCCTTAAGGCAATATCGCGCGAATTGGGAAATTTTGGATTTTGCACCTTGAACGGCAACGAAACGACATATCGACCAGTACTATCACGGGATACCGTAGATGAATATAACGACTCGCAAATGGCATCCGCGGCGTCGACCGTAGATATCTGCGGGGGTTCTTCTGTTCGCCAAAACGCTTTCAATGTGTCATCGAGGGTTGGAATTTCGACCGATGTCAGATAAGCTTTAGCAACTGCGTTCGACGCGGGACCAACGCATCCATTAACAACCCAACCGAAGATCGTGTTAAGAGCTGCGGGTTCATTTTGGGACGTGCTCAAAATTGCGCCAGGTTTAATCACGTGTGCATATATATCGGCACCTAGCAATAAGTCTACTTGACGGGCCCGATAAAATTCGGGATCAGCTAATACTAAGCCAGAAATATGATTCCATTTAGAAGGGTCGATGGAACTCGCAGGTATATTTCCGGCAATTTGAGGGATTACATGGGCCTTTATGCTAAATACAGGCACCGGCTTATTGCTGTAACAAGGACGAAGACAACATGCTGCAAAACCTGCAGAAAGCAAGGCCTTTTCAGAGGTTTCTGAACCGATACCCTGAATAACGGTTCTAAATGGTGTAAGTGTTAATCCCAAGCGCCTTAAACCCTTTTGCGTGATAAAGCTACCCTGTGAACAATTGTCAATAAGACAGCGTAACTTCTGAAAATTACCGAACGCGTCTTGAATTTCGACAATAGCCGTAGAAAGTAAGACTGTTTCGCACGACAATATGCTCGCACAAGCGGTTAAGCTCGTTTCTACCTCAGGATGTTGAACCGGTACACCGACCTCAGAATTTGCCGAACTTTGGGATCTTGCCGGAAAATGGAGCATCGTGTGGTGTTTATTGCGACAGTTTCTACATACAGACTTGGACGGACAATAGCTACTCATGTGATTAGAACGCAAACAATTCAAACAAAGACGATGCGACTTGACCATTTCAAATCGCTCGTGTGGCGTTTTTGACGCAAACACAGGGCACGCATAAACTGTATGTGCCAATTGACAAATCAGACATTTCGAAGTGTTTTCGCTACCTGAAGTAAGTTTATTATTCGAGGATTTATTTACTAAGAACGCCGATTTAGTAGACGGCTTTGCAAACAGGTGTTTGAACCCTTTGTTGGCTGAGTTATCAACACTTTCCAATACGCGACATTGACTTTCAATAAAATCTTCTAATTGTTTTAGCGTTGGAATGTCCGATGCCTTAGACCTAATCTCCGATTCAAATAATTTTCGCGTATCTGTATCGAGCTTATCTAAAAGGATGCTAAACCACATAAAGTCCTCTAACGAATTAGCAATGTTTAGAGCCTTAAGGGCCAAACGATTCTCTTTGACGTGGTCAAAGAGTTTTCGCAGGTCTTTCGCGGATTCTGCTTTCAATTTTGGAAAATTATTAATTGATGCCCAATAGTGATTAGCCAATCTACGCTTATCATCGTAGCGGTCGACGAGTGTGTCGTATGCGATTTTATAATTATCTCCTGACAAAGACAACGACTTAATAAGATTTAATGGCTCATTTTGTAAACAACTCAAAAGGTATTGCAGTTTTTGAATGTCAGACAAATCAGATCTAGTATGTATTGCACTTCGAAATAATTCGATAAAACCGGTCCATTGACTATACTCGCCGGAATAAATCGGGAGTTCCAGTTTCGGCAAACGAATATTATTAGAATGATTGAAGCTACGATTCGAAGAATTGTCATTAGGATTGCTAAAACTCGGGGACGATTCATTATCAGGAAACAAAGAAAAATAAATAGCTTCAATACTATTAAAAGCATCATCAAATTGTTTCCTAATGGCCTCTTCGGATGCTAGGTCCGGATTAGCTTGAGTGGATATATTTTGAATAATTGCGCGATGCAAGGGTTGAAATTCATCATAAATCGACTTTGCCCTGTCAAGTCGCCGTTTGAATAGCGGACGTAACGCGGTTTCTTCCTGAGATGAAGAAGCTAGGTCACGAATTTCCAATAATTGATTAATTAAAGTACTGCGGAGTGCCAAGTTCATTTTAAGCTGATTGGCCATGATTTATTGGTATGCGGCGACGGAAGTATGCGACAGAAGGCTATATCCAAAATCCAAAACTTTGAGGATCGGCAGCCGCCTGCAGTACCACAGCAATAAAGGCAAAAGCAATAAAACCCAACCGTTCTACGATGGTCACTTGTTGACCATATGCCCGGCGCAACCAAACTTGGAAATTCCGAGAACGAGCGACAATGGATGCAAAGATGCGGACCAAATTAGGCATAAAATTAATATGTGGGACGGCGAAACGTAACGACATACGCAATATACACGAAACAATAAAGTTAAATCAATAATAACTCGTAAATAGCTGTACCTGCGCTGGAGCTTTGAATTTGGAAAATAAACGATATCAAAATTTGGAAAATTCGACAAATTTCACGCGTTTCTACTACACAAAAAACGGATAATCTCAATTGATTAGATCCGGCTCGAAGGACCAGAAATGTATCTGTCTCCAGGGCAATTAATATCTAAATTAATTCTACCTAAACGGAGAGCATAGGACTCGATAATACCCACGCAAAGTAGAAGTTTTTATAGGGACTTACCTTGATGGATATATACAGGAAGGCTCACATGTGGAAGTGGCACGTCGATTGACCCGTGACTCCAGGAGCACAAAACGATAAACACGAGCGATTACACAAAACAACAAAAACGGGATCAGTTGACCGACCGTTCACCAACTCGTCTTAGGTTCATCTCTTGCTATGTGGGCCACTGACCCAACATTTAGGGGTGGCAGGAGAGGGGACAGTAAGCCCCATAACTCGACGTTCCACCAATAGTGGGTAAACTTACCGCTAGGTAGAATTACAAACTACACTAAATTTATGTACAGCTATTTACTTGTATTAAGAATTACTAATGAAATAAACTAAACTAACATGATTAAAAGCTAAATACCAAACAAAAGGAATGTAAACGGCTTGATAAAACAGTTATAATCAGAAGCTGTTATTAGCACTAACGCTCCTCTATTGTATTTGATTTAATTCAAATTAAATGTTCGTTATTAGTAGCTTCAGCGTACTTATGCGAACGTTTTGTCCGTCCGTCCGTCCGTCCGTCCGTCTGTCTGTCTGGATCGCCTGTAACTTTCGAACGGCTACAGATATCGAAATTTTGAAAGGGGGCAAAGTTGTTGCTAAGGTCCCGAACACCTTCATGCGCTATTTGGTTTTGGCGAAAGGTGGCGATTTTCCACTTTGCAAAATTTCCAAGCATTTTAGCACAGTGGCGGCTTGTCCACTTGGCGCCATCTACAGAAGTTCGGTGGTCACGTTTTGAACTACACATTCTGGGTGCACTATAAAGGTGGATTTACACATTTTCGGGCCGGGTCCGTTCCGGGTCAGATCCGGATCTGGGCCCACTCAGGTGATGTATCCACACTTTTCCGGGAGTTTTATAATTTCAGTTCCGAGTGGTTGGTTTAGTACAGTGTTGTATAGCATACAGAGGGCATTGTTATAAGCATATATTATAAGTCCTGGAATTATGGAGTTTTCTGATGAAGATCTGGCAATGGTTGCAATATTATTGGATGAAGAAGAGGAAATCGAGGAGATAGAAGCTGCCTCCATATCTTCTCCTTCCAGGTGCTGTCGCTGCATTTTATGTCACTCAAGTCGTATAGCGCAACGTGGGACTTACAGCTTCAATAAGAATTTCGTTGTCAATTTTTGACAAAGTCTATTTTCAGTTGTAATATAACAAGTGGAATGATTATTATCGATGATTTTTTTTTCCGAGTTAAAACCGGAACCTAAATGTAACGAGTGCGTAGCACGAGTTAAATTTGCTGTTTCGGTTTTAGCGAGTTAAAAATCATCGATCATTAATTATTACACGAGTTATATTTGGAAAGAGAATATATTGAATGAAATGCAAAATATCAAATATGTATTCTTTTCTTAGGTTGGCACTGTTAATGTTCGCTACCCTGCCATCAATTTTAAGTCTATGTCAAATTCGAGGTTAGCAGGTTAGGTTTTGTGTCAGTTTGTGTCAAAACTGACGGAAAACCTATGCTGCTAACATCAAATTTGACATAGACTTAAAATTGACAGCAGGGTAACCAACATTAGCAGTGCCAACTTAAAAAAAATCACAACCATTTATGATCACCCGTAAAAACAATTACGAAAATAAATTACTACCGCTGTGATAATGTGTAACTAGGCATTTGCATGCACCTCATTGGTTGGAATAGGGTCACCTGATACATGAATTATATTCTCACACTAAATGCAAAACATTGCAGGATATTGCCGGATGCAGCCTGAATGCACACGGCGACGGTTTACATATGTCCGATTAGATAAGTTTCGTTCCGTGCTTTATCAGGGATCGGATGAAAAATATCGTCGCCGAGAATATTTTAAAAGGTCGGAATAAAGAACTGATACCCCGGGTCGGCTTCGGATCGGAAACATGTAAACACTTGCATTTAAAATCAAGCAAGCAATAATTTTGTATCGGACCCGGACCGGACGGAACGGACCCGGCCCGGAGATGTGTAAATCCACCTTAATACTTAATGTTTTCGCAGTGCTGAAGCTACTCTTTAGACCTGTACTTGAGCAGTTTATTATAACTCTGTACTCAAAAGGGGAAAATAAAATAAAATAATTTTTAAAAAGACTTTCGTCTAACCGTAGTACATAATTCTGGTACATACGATGTTGTGGCTAAATTCATGCTGTCATTCAGATGTTTGTTTGTTATCCTGGATCTGAACTTTGATTTCAACAAGTTCATTGTTGAAAAACCGCTTTCGCAAAGGTAGGTTGTTCCAAAGCAAAAGTTTAACCTTTGAAAAGTTTCTTAAAAGTGGATATTTTTTCTCATCTAAGAGTATCCAAAAGTCTGGTGGTAATATTCTTGTTTGTAATTGTAGATCAAACTGAAAATGAATTATTTCTATTTTTAGATTAGTAGAATTTTTATTTAACATATTTGCAGTCTGTTGCGATATTTCGGAAATATTAGTGTCAATTCATGGATTTGAAATGAATGAAGCATTGGGCTGAATTTTACGAAAATAAGAAAATCTAATTTCGAAATTATTTTTAAGCTCGACGAGATTTCCAGAATATTTAATTGTTTCACTTTTCTTATATTTTTTGATGTAGTTCTCCAAATTTGTAAAATGGCAAATATTAAATTCCTTTATTTGGGATATCAACAAATTTAATTTGGAATTAAATGCGTTTATACGTCCTATTAACTCAATAATAGTGTTTTCTTTGCCCTGAAGTTCAAGATTTAGTTTATTGATTTTGGTTGTCAAGTCTGTAAGAAAAGCTATATCAGATAACCAGCTATGATCATTAAGTTCTTCATAAGTTTCGTTTCTGGATTCTAAAAATTGTTTTATCTCTGGAAGCTCTAAAAATCGTTGTAGGACTTTTCTTTTACTAAACCATCTAATTTCAGAATGTAACATTAAAGTTCTATACTCAGCATCAAGTTCACCAATCACTACTTTGAACAATCTAGTACTCTGAAGTGGTCTGGCACGAATAGAATTTACAATTTCTAGAACAATTTTGATCACGTGTTCATAACGTAAAACATTTTGTACGTAATTCCTGCTGATATATGATACAGTGCTAGTTAAACAAGTTTGGAAACTTAGCATCATTCTTACATAATGTGATGAAACTACAGCAGAACCAATCATGGCATGTGCGCCGTCTGTTGTTATGGACACAAGTTTTTGAAGCGGAAGATTAATTTCGGTTATATGGTTTTTAATAGCTTAGTATTGAAATGGCTCCCACTTCTTACTTGGTCTGATTATTTAATTAATTTGATATTTTGTATAAGTTAGGGCAAATTCAAATACACAATTCACTGTATAATATTTTACTGTGTTCAAACTTTTGTTACGTTAAACTTGCGCTTTCTCTAGATTTCTCGCATGATTCTACAATTTTTGGTAACTTCATGGGAAGCGCTCTTCGAATCTTAGCTCTGTGGGAGTATTCAAATACCGCTCGTGGGGTTTTGCTTCCGCCTCGGGGTTTTTTTTGTTGTTGTCAGGAAGTTGTCAGAGGGAATGCTTGTGGGGATGTGGGGAGATGTTGGACGGTTCTTGTGGTTGGGATTTCTTGGCGACGGATTGTCACGGGGCTGTTCACCGGCGCAGCTTTACCACCCAGCAGCGACGAGCAGTCTCGATCCCTGTCGTGGAGAGGGTCCAGCTGCGGGTTCCGCTTGGGATAGCTTCCGTCTTTCCAAGTATTGGTGTATTGTGGTGCGGGTTATTAGGGTTTTTACGTGTTGGTGGTTATTGAGGCCTCTTGTGTTGAGGAGGTGTTTTGGGCCTTTCGTTTTTTTTGTGGTTGTGCGGTTGCTTCGAGCTACTGACGGTTGCGCGACAGTCTTATCGAAACATTTCTATGAAATTTTTCTGCTTTGGTAAGGGGGAGTTGTTACGTTAAAATTGCGCTTTCTCTAGATTTCTCGCATGATTCTACAATTTTTGGTAACTTCATGGGGAGCGCTCTCCGAATCTTAGCTCGGTGGGAGTATTCAAATACCGCGCGCTTTCGAGTTAGAAATTATTTGCGTTGGTTGTGTCATGGCGCCCGTTGTTGATAAGATATTTATCTTTGGCAAGTTTCCGGTTTCGAGGGGCATCTTCTTTTGGTCCTGCCTGCCTGAAGCATGTGCAGTTTGTAGCCGCTACAATTAGTGATGTCGTCCTAGGAGGTAATTTTGGGCTGTTCTGAATAGTTACGCTTTTGCGAATTCTCCCCTAGGAACGATGAATTTTGGGTGATTTCCTTCGCCCCGCTTTTAGGCGGATTATAAGGTTGTAGCAAACACGTGCTCGCCCGTATGGGGTAAGTTTTCGTTGGTGTTTTGAAGCTCCACTTAAGGGTTTTTAATCTTGTTAATAGCGTGACGTGTCGGGCTTAATAACAGCAATTCTGGAACTTGGCTGCTAAGAAATACTCCTCGGCGTCTTCGAGCGAGGCCCCTTTCGGCCAGTCCTGTATCGTTATCATTCTGGGACTAATCGCTGGTGCCCAAAGCAAAATTTTACGTTGACAAAATCGAGAGCACACCAAATGCTGGGCGAATCCATAAAGCCCCTGTGGCTGAGTTGAACTGTTGCGTAGACGTCCACCAGGCCCTGGGTCTCCGTACGACATCTTAGGTACCCGCTGGGTCAAGCCGCACACTAGCCAAGTAAAATGTCAAAATAACTGTATGTATCGTTTATGTATTTTTAAATGTGAAATTGAAATATTTGGGACAGCATCCCGCTGTTGGCTGGCAAAGCCTGATTTGTGGTACTCTGTACTTATTATGTAATTTGAATTGAACCAGATCGGGTTAAGTATAAGTAAACTGTGATAACTTTAACCTGTTAGTTGTTTTATTTGGTTGTTGCCATTTGAGCCTTTTGCAGCTATACTTTCGAGAATTATAGTAACCTAGATTGCGAATCATCTGTAGAGTGTCGAGGTTTCTGGCTGTCTTTGTGGTTTGCTGGCGCCCTGGTTTTCCATCATAACTTAATTGACCGCACGCCTTCTTCGACTTGAGCTAGTCGCGTGCCAGCCAGATACCTTCTTGCAAATTGTGTAGAAATATAGCCAGCGAACGGCCGCGCTTAAATATAATAACACTTTGCCTGTCTTTAAATTACTAGGCTGGTTAAAATATGAAATGTACTTATTTACTGCACAAAACAAATGGTTGTAGGCCCCTCTTTATATTTTATTCAATTGCAATTAATTAGAAAACGCTGGCTCTCTGTAGAATACAAGCTCCTTAATCTCAGGATGAATTCCGAAGTCGAGTGTATTTTAAAATTGATCTGAAATGGTACTATACACAGTCAGTAGTTCAAATACGCGGTCGCTCAAGGTCCACAAATCTGTCAAATCACAAATCGGTTGAGTAGTGCACACAGCGGTGCTTTGAAAGTTATAATACTCGTGAAATATGAGAATTCGCAAGGTAAGTATTTAAAATTTTGCGCTTGGCGACAAATAACAACTTTTGTTTCTAGCAGTTACATATATCGTGACGTCAGACAAACGCCGTCCAAATTTTGGCAATTGTTTCTGGTGGCTTCCTGCAAAGGATTTTACTGAAGCCGGGCTAATTACTTAAAATGCGGCGTAGCTAGAGCCTTGGAAAGGAGCTCCTCTTCTTTAACAAGGTTTGAAGTCGTATGCACCTCGTTTTCCGGACGTTGACACTTTTTGTTTAGGCTAAATCGTACCTTATAAACATTTGTTGGACTGCATCGCCCTCTCTGGAAATGACGCCGTTGGATTTTCTCCGCTGTTCTTGGTCCCCTTGCTGCCAAATCTGCTGGACACGTTCTTGCAGACCTGGACTTTGCCGTAGACTGCTGATCTCTTAGCTCCGATGCTCCTCTTGGCCGTAGTCGAAGTTCGCAAAATGGAGTTGATCGGCCCCGATATCCTCTTATTTGAGATTATGGAATTTGGATGGTTTTTGTTACGAAACTTGAAAATACACCCACTTGTACACTGGCACTTGGGCAATAAGCTGGTATATTTTTTATAGCTTGGAAAACACTTTTATTATCAAAATTGTATAAAAATATGGAGCACAAATTTCAACAAACAGTCAATTGTTCTCTCTCCGTTCTTCAACAAAGACGAATATGGTTGCTATGAGACAATATTAACGGAAATTATGTTTGATAACTTAAAGTACAAAATGAAAATAAATTTGATTACATAATTCTATTTTACATTTTTCTGATAATCTAATTTGTTGTCTTTTCTTCCATCTAAAATTATTTCGGTAGCGCTGCGCACACACACCTTTAATTTTAACTATTTCTCTGCTTTTGCACTAATTGTAATTTTAAATGCACTGATTTATTCGTGTTTACCACTTCTAATTTGATTCGTTCATGTCCTGCTGCTTGCTTCTCAAATTGCTCTTTTGTAATGTTCTGTTATTTGATTCTATCTTTCTTTACCTTTTAGATTCCTCACAAATTTCAATTTTATTGACATTTAATAAAAAAAACTAAGCTTCTTTTAACCTGCATATAGCAAACCTTTTTGTGTCTATTAATTTCTTTTGGTTCGGCTTGCTATTATGCACAAATCTTTTGTTTTTATTTATGTAAAAGTTAACTTCGACCCCTGTGAAAACAAGCTCTGCGTTCTGCGTTTCTTACTCAACTACTTTATTATTTCTAGCATCGGATTATCAATGCATTTACTGTTTGAATTTTTAGTTTAACATTGCAGCTACATAAAACTCTGTGTTTATTGAATTGGTCCATTATGTTGGACTGCTGGCACAGTCGAGTCGTGGGCTTAATACCATTACAGTATATGTCCACTCCGCTTGTATTGCCTTTTAATGGCAAAACTGACAGTATATCTTCCTTCACTGAGCAATTGTTAAAGACCATCCTTATAAAAATATTTCCTTGAGCTACATTACAGATATATGTTGATTCATCACACTTTTAACTTAAGAAAACGCATTTTTGTAAATCGCATTTTACTTGACATTTTCAGACATAGCTCCTATTCTACGAGTGACAGAATTTCTGGATAATTGGACATCTTGGATAACTGATATGATTTCATTCTTATTTTTAGCTTCTTGAAATAAAATCTCCGATGCAGCAAGCATTGCTTTTTTAATTATGCTGCCATCTTCAAAGGGTTTTTTGTAAATTGCAAGTATATGTGCAACCATAAATGATGCGATCGTAGCAACCTTGGCTTTATTTGCGGACTTGGTAAACATTGATTGTTGGGCAACTACTGCACTTTTCAATTCTTTCACTTTACATATTTTAGATTGCTCTTGTTTGTTAATGGAGAAGGTCCAGGCATGCGGAGTACCAGGTAACTTAGACACCGACTGCTTTGGTCATATGGTCAAAGTCCTACTTCGAATTTTGCTGAGACTAAACAGTTCCAACCCTAGCAAGGGATCTTTTACATCGTAGTAACACGGCTTTACATCACTTCCGAATGATGGCATTCTGTAGAAGCTTTCATCTGCATTTTTCTATTTTGAAAACCTCACCGGGACCGGAAATCGAACTCGCGATCCTTAGATCAGCAATCAGAATGATGCTTACCACTGAGCTATCGACCCCGGCTAGATTGCTGTTAAAAGGATATTCAGTACTCTCATATTTTTTATAAACTGTTGTAAAATGTCGTTCTATGTTGCTTTTTTTCAACAGAAGCTGTTGAAACACAAATCAAACAAATACATTTGTCTTTAAAATTAATGAAAAGATATTTCTCTTCCCATCCATCGTTAAAATTATAATTGTATGTAGGTTTTTTCTTTCTTACCGGCTCATATGATGACATGATTGGGGAAACTACAAAATCATTAATATCTATTGTTACGATTGATCTTCTGGGCTATTAAAAATTATACGCCGCTTTTTGTTTTAGCATTTATTTACAGCAATTTAACTTAACGATTTACAAAAACACAAGCATTACTAATACGGAACACAAATTATTTAGACGCTAACAGGTACTATTTCTAACAACAAATACACCTTTTATTTACATACGACTTCAACACGAATGATTTATATGGCAAGCGTCGCACATTTCAAAGCTAGATTCGAACTGAACTGTTTTTCCCGCTGTGCTTGCTTATACATATATTGCCAGATAATTACTTCTGGAAGTTTCGCGATATCACTCGATTATTCCAGCAATGCTGACGTGCCGCGCGCATTAATCACCGAGGTTGTTCTCGAATAATCCGAAAGGCTGACTCATCTGTCTGCACGCGATCCGCCTCAAAAGGTCGTTACACTGCCCCCGCCTTAGGTGGTTCTGTCCCAGAACGAGTTGCAACAGGTGCCTGTCCTCTCGCTCTTGTGGGGTTTGATGACGGTATTTGCAGGCGGTGCCCTTCTTGCATACGGACTGGCTGAAGAAGTAGCAGTCCATCGTGGGCTCAATTCTTTACAACGGGCTGTAACAGCAGACCTCGATCTGGAAGTCGGTCCGGTCGAAGACTACTTCCAGCATGCTGGGTAGAACCCTCCAACCCAACAAATCCAGGCTGCATTCTAATTTTGGCACCGCTAGCCGGGTTTCGCCGTTCTTCCCCATCTGCTCCTTAAGGCCCAAAAGAGCAGACCAGAGCTCCTGGTAACTAGGTTTTTCGTACGACAGGTAATAAATGGAGCTATTGCCTTCCCTCAGTCGCAAAGTTTTGCCAACATGAGGTGCCTGCTCTCGCAGCTGATCTAACCGGCCAAACTTCTCCCGGAAGGCAACGGCGATCCCCCTAGACACCCGGAGGTCCTGGGCGACGCAGTGTGCCAGGGAATATAACCGCAGCGTATCGAACAGGTCACGCTGCACCTCTGTAGTGACCCCAAATCGCGCAGTCTTCGTACCCCCATGAGCGGCCATAAACTCCTGGAAGGAGGTACCTCCGGTCTCTAGTTGTCTCAGGGGTTGCTCCGCGACAGCTTCCACCTCCTTATTGGTTCCGGAATATGGGGCCAACCGATTGAAGTGCACTACCCTGCACTTTCCTCGAGGAGGTTTCTGGATTCGGTATACCACGCCATTCAGTCGAGCAACTACAGCGTAGGGGCCTTCCCAGTTCCTTTGGAGCTTGGGGAAGAGACCACGACGCCTCTGGGGGTTATCAAGCCATACCAAATCGCCAGGCTGGAAACCACCGGCCTTCGCGCGGGAATTATATCTGTCCTTTATTCGGTCGCTTTCACCCTGAATGTTTCGGCGTACGGCGTCGTGGATATCTTCCATCCTCTTCTTCAGGTTCCTCACGTAGTCCTCTCCGGCCGTTTCTTCGCCAGGCTTTCTTCCAAATTTGAGGTCACATAGCAATCGCAGCTCGTTCCCAAAGAGTACCGCGGCTGGGGTGTGATTGGTTGTTTCTTGTACTGCCGATCGGTAGGCCATCAGGAACAGGTGAATGTACTGGTCCCAGTCACGCTGATGCTTGGAAACGACCTTGGACAGATGCTTTCCCATGGTTCGGTTTATCCTTTCCAGCATGCCGTCCGATTGAGGATGGAGGGCAGTGGTCCGGGTCTTGTGTATCCCCAGCAGCTTGCAAACGTTCTGGAACAGTTCAGACTCGAAATTCCGGCCCTGGTCGGAATGTAACTCCAGGGGGACTCCAAAACGGCTGAAGCACTCCTTCGCCAGAACATCAGCGACAGTACCGGCCTCTTGATTCGAAAGGGCGTACGCTTCGGGCCACTTGGTAAAGTAGTCCATGCACACCAGGATGTATTTATTTCCCGATTCTGTTTCGGGGAATGGTCCAGCGATGTCAATGGCTATAATCTCGAACGGACTACAGACGTTGTACTGCCGCATCGGGGCTCTACGTCTTCCAACCGGTCCGTTTTCCTAGCGCAGGCTTCGCACCTCCGGCACCACTCTCGGACGTCATCTTTTCAGCTCGCCCAGTAGAATCTTTCTCGGACCTTGTGCAACGTCTTCTTTAATCCAAAGTGTCCCTCAGAGGAACCATCATGCAGGTGGCGCAGAACCTCGGCCACTCTACTCCTTGGAACCATCAGTCGTGATCTCGTTGCCCTATTGTCCTCATCTTCCAAGATTCTGGTGAAGACGTTGTCCAGCTGCAAGGAGTCCCATTGCGCCCAATAGGTCTTCACCGTTGGGTTGGTGGCGGAGACCTCCTGCCAGGTAGGTCGACGGCCATCCCGCTTCAAGGTCCAAGTCGGGGTCGTTCTTCTGGCTGTTCTGCAACTCGTCTAGCTCCCACAAGTCGTCGACTACAGTGGTACGATTAATGGGTACTGCACGAATCTCCAGCTTCGAACAGTGGCCGCAGTCCGCAGGGCAGGGCCTTCTGGATAACGCATCGGCGTTGCGGTGTGCTGTGCCAGGTCGATGATTTATTTTAAAGTCGTACTCTTGTAGGCGCTCGATCTAACTAGCCACCTGTCCAACATGGTCGGTGCTCTGCAAGAATCTTTTGCCATACAGAAAAAAACTGCTGGCAGCAAAATAAAAATAGGACATAAAAAGCTAACAGTTAATAGTCACGAGTATGTGTGGGACGATGAAAAGGGAGAGCTTGTTTCTTCACTCAATACTGGCCCAAAAAACTAGCACATTTACTAAGAATCCAGACACCGACGACGACACAGGAAATGGAAAAGGCAAATGAGAATAAGGCAGCTAAAAAGAAACTAATAAAAACGAAGAAAAATTACTCAAAAAACACAATAAAGATTGGAACATGCAACATAAAAACACTATTCGAAGTATCTACGAAATAATAAAACAAATATGGAAAGACGAAAAAATGCATAGAGAATGGGAAGGAGTGATAATCACCATAAAAAAGAAAAGAGATCCTGAAGAGTGTGGAAATTACAGAGGGATTTCGCTACTTAATACAGCATACAAGACAATTGACAAAATACACAAATAAAATAATCGGAAACGACCAACAAGGATTCACACCGGGAAAGTCTACAATAGATGCACTACGCAGAATTAAACAGATACTGGGGAAAGGTCGTGAACACGATATCGACATCTACCTTTTATTCATCCACTCCCAACAAGCCTTTGATAAAGTAAACAGGAAAGAACTAATGAAAGCATTAAAATAAATAGAAATACTAAATAAACTGTCCCGATTAATACAAATCACACGGAGAGATACACGCATCTACGTCAGAACACTAGAAGGCGATACGAACATATTCAGGGTAAATGCAGAAATACGACAATGTGACGCTCTATCAGGAACATTATTCAATATTATTTTAGAAAAAGTACTAAGAAACACTGAATATAAAGAAACAATAATACATAAAGAAATGCAGATACTTGCCTATACAGATGACGTCGTTATAATATCATGAACAAAAAAAGAAAATAATTGACACTTTCAAAATAATCGAGAATAAAGCAAAGGAGATAGGGCTGCACATAAATATTTACACGAGTTTCTTTTTGTTATCATAAGATTCGTTTGAAGTTAACTTTATTGGCCTTTTTAACATCATTAGCTTCTTTAGCTACTTGTTTTAATTTTCTTAGTTCAGCTTCAAACCTCGGTACTTCCTTTCGTCCCAGCCTTTCTTTTAATTTCTTTGCTTCCTTCTTTAGTCTTCGTTTAATTGTTTCCTTCTTTGTCTTTTTCTTATATTTGTCGTCTTTAATTATAAAACCTCCTGTAATTAAATTTTCTTCATGAACTCTATTATATCTTCTTAAATATTTACTATTCTTGTACTTTGCAATATTATTCAATACACCTCATGTTACCACATTTAATTCTTCATTGATTTCTATTTTATTCTGTTTTACCTTTACATTATTTTTCGTAGAATCGTCTTCCTCATCTAACCTACCCTTTGTCTGCATTGGCTCCTTTAAATCTTTCTGTACCCTCTTTTGTTGTTACTTCAGATTTTTTTTGTGAAATGGTAAAAGTTTCCAGCAACGAAAAATGCTTGTTTACATGTTAACATAAATATAATTATATGACTTCATGCTTAAGGTTGGGGATTGGAACGAAGAAAATGCTCCAATCTTCCCTCTCGCTTTATTGTGTTGCAGAGTGCTACCACCTGGAAATTTATAGTCAAACTAGTTATAAACATTTCTACTTTAGGTAAGTATACGACTAACTAAGGTGGTGTTCTCTGCTGAACAGATGTCAGGTGTTTGTGTTTTGTAACGTCATGCCCAGACAACAGGTACAAATAGATTATAAAAATTACAAGACATAAAAAGTTATCTGGTAATATTTGTAACTTCAATATCGTGTATTGTATTTCTTTGACCTGGCAACTTTGTGCATTTGCGATATCAATAAATACGAAGAATTTGACGTTAGTTATACAAATATAACAATGGTTAAACATAATTTCGCACGTCGAAAGAGAAGAAATAATAAAGCAACTGCTTCAAGGAGGGGTACGCATATACGATAGGGTTTTCAAAGTTAAGCCGGCACTATTGCTAACTTCGTTATTATTGGAGCTACAAAGTCAGTTAAATAGGCAAACTAGTAGTATTTTTTTCGCCGATTACGATGGTCAAAACGGAATCAAAATCGAACAACGCGTTCGCGAGTTATGTCATTGCCAGGGACACTAGAAGCGTTTACAAGCGTTACCAAGAATGCTTGGAGCAAGAGGGTGATGTTTTTGAGCATCTCATTTGAGTTTTGTTTTTATAAGTTCATAGAATAATTTGAAATAAACGATATTGTTTCACTTCATGGATATTCTTTTTAATTTCTATTTTATGATAAGGCAAAATTGCCACTAACACAGCCACCTTGACGAATTTGAAAAATCAGCAATACCTTTGTCATTTTTGACATTAGGATAAAAGAACATGTCAGGTCATTTTGGTATTTTAATTAGCCACCTAGGCTTTAGGGCAGCGTGCCCGTATGCTAAACCCTTTTAGTTACTTATTTGGCTCCATCGCCTAATTCCATAATAATGATTTTGCACATATTTGGCCCCAAACGCAGTATTTCTCGTCAGTTGGAGCAACCCTTTGCTGGTACTTTTACAGCCGGGTGTTATCGCTCGCAAGAATTCCGAACCTTCTAGAAATCACGCCGTTGAGGCGCCTCGCCATTGGCTGTCTTTGTTACCGGAATTTATTTGTTTTATGGAGCGCATCGCCATTGGCTGTCGAGAGTCACGTGGTAACGCCGTTTTGGCTCACGCCACTGCAGGGGTCGTAACACTGCTTGCTTGGGGAGTTCAGCTCACGCCGTTGATCAAGGAAGTCGCAGAGTGTTCCGTTTCGCGGCGTTCCCGCCAATGGCGGGGACGCCAGCCTGTTTTTCTCGTCTCGTGCTGTTTCAGCGAAGGTTGTGTAAATTGCCGTTGTTTGTTAGTACCGTTGCTGTGAAAGCCTTCCTATTTCCCGTGCTGTTTCAGCGAATGTGCCATAAACTGTTTCGCCTTTAAGAGGTCGCGTGTGATTGTGCGAGTGGCAAGTCTTTATGTCAAAGCGTGGGTGTGTGATGGGCTTCACGGGGCCAGTTCTGCGTTTGTGAGAAAGGGGGCTTTCCCTTTTCAACTCGCTGTTTTCGAGGATCTTTCTAGGCAGGACGAAGTAAGTGTGCTCTCAGGAGAGCGTCCTAACGTCGCCATCTTGGCGGATTCCAGCCCGTTTACCCCTAATGCCGTGTTTTTTTGGCGATTGAGCTGCCACAGACTGCCGCCTTCTACCAACTGACTGCACGCAACTCTCATAGACCGTCTACGGACTAAGGTATTTGTAATTGCAACCATTTAAACATATTAACTGTCGCTTGTGCGAGCGGTGGTGCTTTTGTGCTCAACTTTGTGTGGGCGGATGCATGCCCCCTTGCTTGCTTGTCGCGGCTTTTAATGCCGGTTTGAGGCCACCATGCTTCAAGACGCTACTTTGGTAGCCTACTAGTACGTTCATGTGCTCGAGTTTCGCGTTTCATCGCCTAAATAGCTAAAGAACTCTGCGCCTATATTTTGGTGTTACGTTTGTGCTAACTTTTAATTCAGTAACGTTAGGTGCGCGAGCTTTGTATTTTTTGTCGTTTTCTTTTAAAGTGTATTCTTTTTTATCCTAATAATTAAGATACTATATGTTATTTGTTGGTATGTATTAAATGTGAGGTTTTGCTTGCTTGTTTAAACTTTCAGATTAACTACTGCAAAAGGCTTGTATTTTAAATTCATTTTATCTGATGAAGCTGGTATAACCAGCGAAACGTTATAATTAACTTTTAAATAAAATTTTAATGTGTTTTTGACAATACAGAGTTCTGATTGAAACTTATTTTTTATGTAGAAATTTCAAATAGCTAAGCTAATACAATACCAACATAGCTGATTTCATCTCCAAATTACTACAGTCCAGTGAGACAAATGTCTCATTTAACGCGCCTTCAAACCTTTTTTTTAATACGCGTTCTATTTGAAAAACGGTCTTTTTGTGATTTCTCGAAAACCGGAAGTGTCACGTGACTGAAATTCGGTTCCTGACCTGACATGACCATTCAAAACATATAACTTTAATAACTTTTTTCTCTATCTCTTACGGTTTGGCTGCTGAAACAGCGTCCCGGACAAAACAGCGTCCCAGACAGACACGTCTATTAGATAAAGGACTAGCAGTCCAGTGAGACAAATGTCTCATTTAACGCGCCTTCAAACCTCGATCGGTTAGGCAACCACCCAGACCTGGAAGGTGTCAAAGTGGTTGCCTAACCGATCGAGGTTTTAAGGCGCAGAGGGTCGCAGCTACGTTTGGCGGCCGAAACAGTTTTTATTTAATACGCGTTCTATTTGAAAAACGGTCTTTTTGTGATTTCTCGAAAACCGGAAGTGTCACGTGACTGAAATTCGGTTCCTGACCTAACATGACCATTCCAAACATATAACTTTAAAAACTTTTTTCTCTATTTCTTACGGTTTGGCTGCTGAAACAGCGTCCCGGACAAAACAGCGTCCCAGACAGTCACGTCTATTAGATAAAGGATAGTATGAAATTTCAAAATGTCATAATGACATTTAAAATTAGAATATGTAAGTAACATCAAAGATTGTCTCATTGTATGGTCGCTAAGACGTTGCCTATAGTTGCATGGTTACTACGAATTTGAGGGAGAAATAATTTCAAAAATCTCTTGGAGGTTATGAGTAGCTTTCCTTATTTTGTATCTATAATTCGTATTTCATTCTAAGCGTTTCTGTTCAGCTATTAATTATTACGTATAGTAAAATAGTTAGAAATCTACACTCTAATAATAACCATCCACTATCATTTGGATTCGTTATTTACCGTATTGTAAATTTCGGGTTAGCCACTAAACTGCAAGTAGAAATTTCCCGATATTCGGCAATGTGACAACCTTTAGAGTACCTGTATATAGTAAGAGTAGAGCAAACGCGGCAACAGCATTTTATTGGTTGGATCCCTTTTGGATCCCATTAGAATTTAAAAATTTAGTTGGCACGTGTGCTTTCGATTTTTTGAATTAGTGACATTGAAATTGTCAGATTTATTGCAATTTCGAAGTAAGTACATATTTCATTATCGTGACCGGTTGTTGCGTGCCGGGATGTAATAACCGTTCCGAAATTGGTATACATCCTGTAAGCATACTCAAAGATCCAGCAACATAACAAATTTGGTTAAACAGCATCGACAGAGAAAATTATAAATCCAAACGGCCAAGAATATGTGAAAATCATTTTGGAAAGAATCAGAGGGAATTTGGAGTACGCTCTAGTTTTCATGTTAGGTAGGAAAACTAGTGTCATCTTAATTTTTATTTTATTTCATTAATCCTTACTTTTAGATGGAAGCAAGCCAGTATAAAATGTTAAGATTGAATCACTATTTGGAGTCCTACATTTAAATATTATTCAATCTATGTTCCTCAGGTCTAGATGTGAACAGCAAATAAATATAAAGTTGGCTTAATACCACTGTATTTACTAGTTAATAAATAAAAGTGCATTACATGGAATTAATCACATTTAGTTTCAACTTCTAACCACGACTAAATACAAAATAATTTATAGTCAACTATAACCTATGACAGTTGTAACTAACTTCACAGGATGAATCCCTTCATTATACCGGGTGGCCATAAATATCTGAGATCCCGGTAGCCATGGAATTAGCTACTTATAAATGTTGGTTAGCACTATATTTCAATTACTATAAGTATTGGTACCTATGTAGTGTAATAAAATGCAATAAGAGAAGGGGAATGTGCCCTGGATTCTGTAGTTTAGCCTACGACTCGATTATAAAAATCTCCTGTTCTAACTCTATTACTTATTGCAATCTGAAATAATTTTTGACAGATAGGAATTTTAGTTGTGATGACATTAATGACATTTAGTTTAGTTGGATTCATCACTTTAATAAAGCGGTGTTGATTCCAAAGGTGATGTGATATCAGATATTTATGGCCACCCGGTATTAATGTAGTCGACTGTGAAATTGTGACTAACTTCGCTTCATGGATCCCTAAATGTCATCGTTTGCCCTACTCTTACTATATACAGGTACTCTAACAACCTTGATTTTGAAGCGACATCTGTCTTACAATTGCTGAACTATATGTGCGCTATTTTTGTGGAAATTTTATCAGGTGTTTATAAAACCGGCACGAATTTCCGACGATTCCAATGAAATATTCGCCCTAAATGACAACCGCTTCAAATATTTTAGGAATCACGTATTATCAAAAACTAAACGTCAGAAATAGTTCAATGAGGTCTTAAATGAAAGATCAAAAATCGTATCTACCTGTATGCTATTTTACAGTTTCTGTTTTCTATTTTTCACAAGTAAATTTTACTGTTGGATGACAGAAATACAAATGAAAAATGCATACAAAAGCGTCGATATTTTAAATACAATTTTACAGCGCAAGCGAATCTGTTACCATTTATAAAATTGCTTACCCTAAGCAGCCAACATTCGTCTGTGAAATGAAGTCTTGTTTAACTTCATACGACGAGTGTGAATCGATAATACGTGATTCCTATGTATCAATCTGTCCCTATTATTTCAACATAAGCCAAACGCCAGCCTTAAGATGCGTTCGTTAAGTACATCGCTGAGTGGAGCGTGAACAGATCGAGTTTCAATTAAGCTTTGGTTTCCTAGGAAGCGGTGCCGTCATTTAACGGCCGTAAAAATACGGAGTAAAGCACCTCTATAATAAGAGCATGCTTGTCAGCCATATAGAATCACATCACAAAAGCGGCAAATTCAAAAGTTAGTTACTTTTCAGAAAATGAAGATACGTTAATGTCTATACGTTTAATAGTACTAATTCGAGGCTGAATAACTGGTCATGCTCAAAGATTTTGAAATCTGAAAAACAGAAAAGATCGTAAATAGTTCATTCAAAAATGAATAAATGTGTTAGGCTTACCTTATATCAAAAAAAAGTATTCCTTAGTCTTGAAATAGACTGATTTTCAATAAAGAATATGAGAGGCAACGCATAAAAAGCAAAAAGACACGAACATAGTTGGCAACTCAAACACGAGGTTAGAAGCTAGAACAGCGACCATAGATAATATAGCCCACAACGAGTGAACTGTTTGACGTTGTAGGGTTATGTTTTGGTTGCATCATGGTCACCAAATTGTAAACGCAAAAGTACTGCGATGTAAGATTTTATGCAACTTGTGCAACATGCGTCTGCTTGTATTATAAAGGGCTCTAATACGGAGGGTGACGTCACGAAAAACGGTGTCGTGTATAATGTATAATAAGCGAAGTGTCTAAAAGAGCGGTAGCGCATACCGAACGTAATAGAGCGGTGCCGTCTCATTTGAAGCGGCGGGCGCCTGATGGGCCATATTTAAATAATTTTCATTATTATTAAAACGCTCCTTCGTATTCCAAGTTCACATAATAGTTTTTTTGCACTACTAGTCTCAGAACGCATCGTTATTGGCCTATTTTTAGGTCGTGAAGTTGATTTTCTCCACCAAGGGAGAGAAAGTAAAATAAACAAATTTCACCCTGGTAACTAATAAATTGCTAAGTTACCAAATATGACTATTTTAATTTTGACGTTTTAAAGAGCTGTATTGTCAGGTTGACAGTTAAAATATTTTCGAAATTTGTTGGGAATTTAGGTATTAAGCCGTTTGGTAGTGCAAAAAATAGTATATACACCACGGTAGCGAATCCTCTTATAACCTTCGCGCTTTAGATACTTCGCGCTGCGCGCTCAGTATCTAATATGCGCTCAGGTTATAATACTGCGCTTCGCTACCTTGATGTATAATATACTATTTTATTAACCACACCACACCAAAATGTGTTCGAAACAACAGGTTGCTACGTGGTCAGCTGAACAAGACGAAATACTGATTGACTTTGTCAGGACACATGATAGTCTATAGGTATAATGTCAAGTTAAAGGATTATCGAAAAAGTCAATCAAAACAATCTCATATGCGATACGCACCTTCTCTACGTTTTTTTAAATAATTCAGATTCAGGTCGTCTTCGAGTCTCTTCTTCTGACGACTCTTCTTCCTCTAAAATGAGTATAAGTTCGACGTTTAAATCAACCATGGTAATCAGATATCAGACTTTACACCACTCACTATCGCTGCGACGGCCGTACTTCTTCACCGTTTTTGTGACATCACGCACCGTATTTTTACGTCCGTTAAATGACGGCACCGCTTCCTAGAAAACAAAAGCTTTACGTGACTAGTGAACATCGATTATCTGGAAATATTTGCCGAACGCTCAACTGTCACCTGTCACAAAATGCGCAAGTGTGTAATGTAACCCTAAATTTCATTGATTCATTCATTAATAATCTTTAGCCTCTTTTACTTGTTAGCTTTTCTTTCACCTTTTGGTCAGCCTCTAAATTTTACTTCAAAAATTGTTCGCTATAAAAGTAAAGACGGCGTGTTTTTTTAGTAATAAAAAGTCTATTTACTACCAAGTATACTTATATCGGTGAAAGAAAGCTTATAAACTTCGAAAGTTTGAATGAAAAAAGCAATTCTTTATAGATTTATTGATACGTTTGGTTTTGATTAGTCTATTCTCGTTGTCTAAACGAGGAACAATTATCGATTTCAAATTCCTATCTAATCTTAGTTCATATTATAAAACAGGGTACCCCACTTAAGCTTACGTCAATTTGACTTTCTAACTACTATATTTGACGTTAATACTAACTCACAAAAATATAATAGGTAGTGTATTACTAAGGGGTTATAAACTCTTCTTACTTTTTGAGAATATGCGAAATATCACAAGTTTGACTTTACTTATCTGGTAATCGCTACGCTTGTGGAATCGAAGACCAGCTTTTCAGGAGTTTAATCAGCCTGCAACACCGTTCAAAAAGATGATCCGCTCTCCTAACTCGTACTCTGACAGTCGGTAAACGTCAGCTGTCATTCAACCGCAAGCAATCGCACGATCTCCGTAGTGAAACTCTTATGAAAAGATGTTCAAACTAATGCGTTTCCGTCGCCTCGAACTTGTTGCTATAATATCCAATTACGAAAATAGAACCAGGTACGTCTAGTGTACCTGTATAATACTTTAGTAAGAGTAGAGCAAACAGCGAAAAATTTTGGATCATTTTTTTGTGGCTACCAAGATTTAATGATATATTGAAAAACAAGATTGGTAAAACTGACACACGAGTTGTCAGGTTAATCAAATTCGAGGTTACCAGGTTAGGTTTTGCATCAGTTTTGACACAGACTGACACAAAACCTAACCTGCTAAACTTAAATTTGATGGAACTGACAACTCGTGTGTCAGTTTTACCAACCTGTTATCCCTTATAAGCACAAAAAAGGGGTGGTCCAATAACACTTACGTTAGTTGCTCAACGAATCGAAGCGGCATTCAAAGCACCAAATTGCCTTACTCAGCCAATGCCTAGGCGAGTCACTACCAATCGCTAATTAGGGGTCGCCGATCAGCTGCAGCCGAAGACGGCCGTGGGTTCATTAGATGGGGGGATGGCGCCACCAATTTAAAGGATAACAAGAAAGATAACACAGAGCCAAACCCCCTAATTCAGCGATTGATAGATTACGCTCCAGCTAAATTGAAACACTGCGGACTTAATGAAACGGCGCAAAACTGAAGTCAAACAATCAAGTGCAGGGGAGACAAATTTGTTTTATTCACTCGTAAAGCCGGACACACATAAAATACATATAAGTAAAAGTTTAGGGCCGATATAAAAGCGTATAAATCCTTGTCTACAGAATGGGGTGGCCAATTAAAACACCAAATCACCAAAATAGGGGAAATTCCTGGAAGCTCCCGAGGAGTGACGTTAATATAAAATTGTAAATTACAAGCGGGCAACCGCCCCAGGAATTTCTATAGCGTGGTACATGTAACAATTAATAACACAATTCGTAGCTAAAGTGAAAGCTACGGCGAGGGGAAGCCTCGTACTTTACAGATTAAAATATGTGATCAAAGTGATGCGTCCAGACCATGATATAAATATCTCGGGCTGGTATATCGCGCTAATCTCAATTTAGAAACAGATTACTTTCGGCAGTCTATCGATTGAGGCAAATAAACGCGTACAACCAGGATCACTAGCTGGCCACCATAAGCACAATTAATAGAGCAGCAAGGTTACCTTGAGCTGGTGCGAGGCCGTCTTAGCGTTGATAATATCGCAGGAACGGGATTCCGTGGGCTTGATGGCTTGCCCAGGGAGGACAGTAGCTCGTTAATTAAGCGCGCCGAAATAACGCTATCGCAGATCGCATCGGGCCGCAAGTCGGGGTTCTGGAAGTCTTTATTTGGGACCCATAATGTGGTGGGGACTAAATTATTGAAATAAACGTTAGCGGGCAATCGAAAAGGGGCTGAAAACGGTCATAATCACACTAAATTCCCTAAAAGTTTTGCTCGGGAAGTTTTGGCGTCAAAAAAAGGTCTGCACCAGGTAGTATCTCCAGATTTATATTCAGAGGAATGTCGAGACGCTTACAAATCCCCTAACCAAAGGGTGAGAAGTGTCTAGACATCAATAAGCACCTTTTCCAAAATCGCGACCTCGAACAGCGCCAAAAACTTTCAACGACCTTATTCGGTCCGAACGCCAGAACAAGATGCCAAATTTTCCCGTCGCGAACGTTCAACAATGTGCAACGGTGGCGTATCAACAATGCGCAATATCCGGACGCAATTCGAAAAATATCGAAGATACAGTAAAGCGAAAATTGACGGTAACAAAATATCGAGAATACAGTAAAGCGAAAATTGACGGTAACAAACCTTGTTTACAATATATCATTAAATCTTGGTAGCCATGAAAAAATTATCCAAAATTGTTCGCTGTTTGCTCTACTCTTACTAAAGTATTATACAGGTACACTAGGTACATCCAAAAACAACTATACATACGCTGTACTTAACAGGCAAAAACTATGCAGCAAATTGGTTTCCTAATCATTCAACATGACTTGGAGGTAAATCCGTTGGAAAATGGTACCCGCACTTAAAATCTGTCTCGAGCACGCTTCGTTAGTATACTATTAACGAAAAACGAGAAATCACGGGTTCACCACCTTTTTACCACGAAACCTTTAATGCACAGCTAAATTTTTCTTATGTCACCAATTGGATAAAAACCTGTTATTTTTCTACCCTCTTTTCTTTCCTAAAAACCCTTGCAACTCGGATATTAATTTTCATACGCTTCGACTGCGTTTTCCCAATTGATCGTCTATTCACGGCCATATATAACGTAAACTACTAACGTTAATACAATAGGCTTTTAACATGGTTTCGGTATCAAAGATTATTCATATTCAAAGATTAAATAACGTCACTGTTCATATGTCGTTGTTGTTACTTGTCATGCGCTGATCTTCTGTTTACTTACTTACTTACTTCTTCGGCGTTACAACCCTTTGTGGGTCTTAGCCTCTTCGACTATTTTATTCAACTGCTTCCTATCTGTTACCATTCTTCTCCAGTTTGTAACAGACATTGTAGTGAGGTCCTGCAGCACGAAATCCTTCCACCTTTCCCGCGGCCTGTCTCTTAGTCGTCCATAACTGCGGTCCCAATCCATTACAATTCTCACTAACCTATTTTCCACTCGAGAGACGTGCCCTAGCCATTTTAACCGATGAGATTTTATAAAACGAACGATATCCGCACTTTTTATTAATTTGTCAATTTCCCCGTTTAACCTTCTTCTTCGTACTCCATTTATCTGTAACGCCCTCGTAAATTCTCCTTAGTATTCATCGTTCCATGATTTTTAATTTTTCTTGCTGGTGTAGAGTTAGAGCCCATGTCTCGCATCCGTAGGTTATTGCCGGTCTTATTATGCTCTTGTAAATTTTAATTTTTGTTGCATTATTCAAGATATTACTGTACATGAGCTTTTTGTACTGGAAGTAAGTTCTGTTTCCAGTTTGTATTCTTCTGATCAGTTCTTTGTCAAGATTATTTTTTGTGTTTAGTTGAGATTCCAAGTAATCTTCTATTTACTCGGTTGAAATACATCGCGCAAATCAAGGTACATCGAAGGGCTCGCAACGTTACTTACCGAACGCTGACAGATCTCCTCGCTTGGCTCGCTCCGAATTTAACGAAGGATTTCGAGGAAACAGAGTTGTCAGAAGTAGCTTTCCGAACGCAGTTTTATATTAGAAGTGCTTGAATACCAACTGCTCAGCGTCACCAACCTCAAAAGTAAAAAGTTCCCAAATTGTCCCAAGTAACACCGACATCTCAAGTATGCCCATTTTATAGTGTAAGATGAAATATTGCTGTTGTGTCTAGAGGGAGCTAGTGACAGAACGTGAGTGTTAGGTTAGGCGGAAATGTGTGAGGTAGCGGCAGTTCGTACTCGCTCGTGTGATATGTTGTAC